>JAPMOB010160944.1:0-14716 GCA_029875015.1 Lepomis gibbosus
CACACACACACACACACACACACACTCTCTAAGACTCACAGCCAGCATGAATTTGGCGTCTTCGACTTTATCCATTTCCAGCAGCTGGAGGAAGAGATCTGAAGCAGGTCTGTAGCAGGCAAAGTGGTTGGCTAGACGCTCTGCCATAGCACTCACTGCAACACAACATGCACATTCTTAAAGGACTGGATTGCATCATTGTTATTCTCATATATTTTAAAGCAGTAATTTTGCTTGTGGTGTCACAGTTTGTATTTCTTTTTCTTTCTATATACATGTATGCAATGTGAGTGTGTGTGAGCGTCTTACACTTGTCTAAGGCCTTGTCATTGCCATCTTCCAAAATCTTTCTGAAGACGAAGGACATACTGGGGCTTGTGTTGTCTGGACTAGTGAAGACTGCCTCCATCACCTCCACAGCTGACTCCAGATCACCACTGAAGAAGGTGGGTGGGAGGGAAAGAGAAGGTTACTTCAGAAAACTACACCCAAGAACAGAAAAAGGAGAAACAAACCCTATCCTGAGGCAAGAAGGTCAATATTGGACGATTCTTCAAAATTCTGAACTGCATCTAATGACAACGCTTTACATCCAATGGTGTGGTTTAGGTTAGGGAATGATTGAAAGTGTTACACACCCATCCACCACCCAGCTTCAGCACACTTCTTCTTTCACTGGTGCTGAACGCCAGTAAATGTAAATTGTGATACACAAAAAACATCCAATATGGCCGTAATTTCAAGGGGTATTGGGCTTAGAGAAAAACAATACATAAGCCAAACCATGATTTATGTATCAACTATTAAAGTGTGATTTGTCCCCAGGGGGAGGAACATCCGCAAGATATATCATGTGAAACTGACCAGATTAAAGAACATTAAAAATGCACCCATGTGCTTCTTTTAGACTTTGAATATTTTGTTATTTAATATGAAAATATATAGGTTTTATTTTTTGTGCTTTACAACCTTCCATTGAGTGAAGAGCACCTCATTCTTCCACTGAGCTCACTTATACACGCTCATGCTGTGAATTGTTTTTCTGCTGACGCTGCTACAACCAAACAAAGCCTGCAAACTAAAGCGCTACAAATCTAAAACAACTCAATCTGGCAACCCGGCCTCGCTACTAACATTTTACGCTGCCTGCTCCCTCCCCACCGTCACTAGTTGTAATGAATATTTAACATGCATGGTGTGCGTCTTTGTGTATGTATATGCGAGAGCGTCCAGAGGTGGGGGAACATATCTACGCTGATTGTTGCGACTGGGACCGTCTGAATAATTCAGCAGGGGGCCCCTCTAAATGTGGCGCTCTGCTTTCTGGGCCTGCTTGCTTTTCCGCCCGGGCTCTTAACCAGTCAGCTTGACTCAGATACTGTGGGGACGCACGTGTCAGAGCTGCTCAGAGCGCAGCTCGCAGAGGTCAGGGTTCAAGCTGACAGGCCCGCACTGCGAGGACCAATCGGGCGTGAGAATGTCTTCCTATTCTTCACTTCCTGCTGTCCCTCCAAGTTGGCATGGTGACACACCCGCTTGAGCTGGGGCACAGTGCTAATGTGGAAAGTGGCGCAATGAAAGTTTGATGCACAATGTGCTTCATATTTTCTTCTCTTTTGTTTGAGAAGCGACAAAGCAGCAGTGGAGGATGGGTGTTTTCTTGACATTAAAAGGACTCTATGAATAATCTTATTACGCTAGTGTCTCCTATTTGTACTTGACGCCTCGCTCGCCCTGTAAGCTTTTACTTTGAGAGTGTGTCAACCCGGGTCTTGTCACACTCTGCTGCTGGTACTGCACTTTACTGTTTATCTCCATGTGTTGCAGAGTTTACACAATAATATAAAGGACGGTTCATTTAGTCAGAAATTTAAATTATGTTTTGCTCATGTAATATGCAGCCTTGCTCATCTGTAGTGATTTGTTTTTCTGCTTAGTGTCTGTCCGTACTCCATTTGAAAATACGTAGCTGGTATTCGTCTGCAAGGAATGTGACATGATGACAATTTCCTCAAAACATCAGATTTACAGAAACATCTGAAAGGCTGCGTATGTTTAAATGTGACTTGTACTTTGTGTAGACTTTTATGTGATTTTAGGATATTTCAAATTACTCTGATGGCCAAGTTTTGACATAATGTCAAAGTCAGAAAGGTTAATTTAAGTGCCTCCTCAACTCAAATATAGCTTTCCATTAATAAATCACCACATATAGGCTTAGCAGTCTTACTTCTTGATGTGTGCCAGGGCCGTGTTGTTGACAAACAACATGCTGGACAGGTTGGGGCCTGTGCCAAGGGTTTTCATCAGGGACTCCACTTCCTGGATCCCCGCCACATCGCCATGGCTACCCAGGGCCTGAACCAGTCTGGTGACTGCAAGCTGCAAAGGCACTTGGTCAGCCCGCAGCATGGACTTCAGTTTATCAAGAGCATCTAATGAGGAGCACAAGTCGTCAGTCGTCAGTTGTATGTATGTGTGAATGAAATGCATTTGTCTGCGTGTTTCCCGTACATGTCTGTTTCTTACCTTTGACCTGGCCTTTCTTGGTGTTTGTAATGATGAGCAAACTGGTGGCGATATCACTCAGCTGGAAGCCCGGCATGCGAGACTCAGCACTGAGAGAGACAAAGAATTTTTGTGGTTTGGAATACTTGTTTTGGAAGCTGTCTTGTATAACACTATGCATCATGTCAGCTGCTGAAAGTCTGCGGTGTAATGTAATCCCATGTTGAACGGGCAGTTGCATTGCTATAATGCAAAAATAAAAGACTATCATTTACATTTCAATAGATGTGAGATTATGGACCATGGTTTCATGTGTTGGGTGCAACATGTAACTTCTTACCAGGGTGGATTGTACAGAGCTATAAAAAAGTCCATTATTTCTAACTTTAGTGCTCATACTGGACCATTAAAAGCAAATCTTTAATCCCTGATGACTCAGTTAATATCTCTGTGGCATTTTAGTCACAGCTGAAAAACAGACAAGACAATGGGAACAAATCTTGTAAAGAGCCTGCTGTGACCGTGAAAATAATACCGACATCAAACAGTTGATTACTTCCTGCTGAGCTGCTACGTGTGTGTATGTATATGTGTGTGTGGTATTATGAGGTAGGGCGGGGATGGGTCACGCCGAATGCTGTGGTATTGAGGCGGGTAGCTGCCCCGCTCCTCACCTCTTCTTCCGCCCAACTTTCCCTCCCTCGCTCCATCTGCTAGTCTATTTGCCGTTCTTTTCAGCCCTCCTCCTTTTCATTTCTTTGCCACTAAAACCTCAATCAAGCTTCCCTCTCGTCTTTTTTTATTTCTTATTATAGCCCTGCAACCAGATTAATCCGTCCGCTCAATTGAGCATCAGGCCGGCAATCCTTATCATCACGGCGACACCAGGCCAAGCAGCATCCGGCAGCCGCTGTGACAGGGTCACGGCAGAGATTGGAGTGGGAACAGGGTCGCCGATGGATTGCCGTGGAGACCGAGCAGTGGGAGTGTGCGGTCAGAATTATTCTTATCGGGTGGAAGAAAATCTCTAGAGGCTGTTTCTCACACACCTTGCCCAAAACACACACACATACACTCACTGTCACTCTCCCTTGCCTTCTCCTTCTAGGGGTATTGTGCTTTAGCCAATGAATCCATCATCCACCTCCCTCTCTCATCATCATCACTCTCCCAATCCCTTAATCTCACCATAAGCACCCCGCTGCTCAATTCTGTACAGATTACCCAAAAACAAACACACACACCAAGACAGAATTAATGCTTATAGCGTCTTCATTAACCTTGTACGTGATTAAATCTAGCCCTCCTCCCCTCGTTCACTCCTCCTTTCCTATTTAGCTCCTTTTATCTCTTTCCTTTCCTCCCCATTTCCATCTTTCCCCGACTCTCTTCTCAGCTCATTTCACTTCTCATTTAGAGTGCAGATAAACGAAGCTTTTATCCAGGCAGGGATGCCATAAACCAATTCAAACAGAGACTGGAGATGGGTTATCACTTGTATTGCCTCGCGCTTGTTGAAACACGGGTCTAAAATTGATACGATTATTTCTCATAACATAAGAGAGTGAACCATGTTGAGCGACTAAAACAGGGATGAGACTGATAGTGTAATAGATGTTTTCTTTGCGTACAAATTAGTAGCTGCATCTCTTCTTTCTCGTATCATGTCATTATATTATTATGCTGTTTTGCTTTTTTTAACACTTTGCTTCTGTGTCTTTCCTCTGCAGGGAGAAAGTGATACAAAAAAGGACAAAATGAGATAAAGAAGTAGGAAAAGGAAGAGATTACCTAAAAAGACAAACAGAGCAGAGAAGATCATTGCTCCACAATACGCAGATCTCTAATACCTCTGTCTGCCAATCCATCTGTCTCCAGGCTCAAGCCCTGATATGTTCCCCATAACACAACACCACATGATACATTACTAATTGGGAGAAGATTGATGTTTTTGCACAAAGTCAACTGCTTCCCAGAAAAAATTAATCTGTCCATCTAAGTGTGTGTGTGTTTGGGGCTTAGTAAGAACCACTGTTCACGTCCAGCAGAGCTGAGTGTGTCAGCACACAATCAGTTTGTAATCCTCATGTCTATTGAGAAGATGTAGTTTTAGCCTGAGGTGACCCAGTGCCACAGACGGAGGAGCAAGGGAAACTAGCAGAGCTTTAGCCACACTGCATGCTGAATTTGTCATGTTTCTAACCAAGATCTGCAAGATCTGTCTGCCCTAAGTGTGAAAATTTCACTATATATATATAAAAATAAATGTTCTAACTGTGTTGATTCATGATGATCTGAACTAATAAAAGACACTAAAAAGAAAAGTGTTCTTTGGTATTTAGCTGCTGTTAATATTTGAATTGATGCAGACAGCTGGTTATCATAAATTAGATGCCAGGATGCAAAAAATATATAAAAAAAGTTAGAAATCAAAGCAAAAAAAATGGATGAGAAAGGTCTCATGTTTCCTCAGGGAGCCAAACCTGATACTATGTTTTGATACTGTTCAAATAAACTGCTTATGCCTAGTATCATAACGTGGAATAAACAGTGATGCTTTTCCTCTTTTGTAAATTTCTTTTCATTGCAGAGTAAGGGGTTAAGGCACTTACATGTCTTTGACTACCATGGCATCCTCAATGGATCCCTCAGCCAACAGGGCACGAATCAGCTGGTCATAAAGGGCGGGGCCTAACGCCATACCCTTTTTATCTGCATCCTTCAGCATCCCATAGGCTTCTGTGGGAAGTATACAATACAATGTTAATTTCATTTCACTAAAATTCAGATCTTTATTACTGGAGAGTACATGTGAAGACTGTTTTATGCTCCACCAGGCTATATTTTTATATTAACGAAGAACCATTTAAGTCTGTGTGATGTGAAAGTATTGTTATTGATGCAGTTCTACGCAGCTTTTAAGGAGTCAGTATTTCTCAGCTGAGGAGCTTGGCTGATAATCAAGCAGCTTCTGAAACCCTCACACCTTTACAACATGTGGTGGGATGTAAAGGTGTTTGTTGAGAAAGTATGCAGGTTTACACTATTAATGCCTTTGAGGTAGGTTTGTCCAAACGTGTATCATTATCTTCATATCTGCCTATCTCTGTGACTGCAGTGTGTGGCCGTTTGGAATTGTTATAAACACTTGACGGAGAGCCATCTTCGGTTAACACGTTGTTTGAACTGGTTTGTTTCGGAAAATAACTCAACCTTGAGTCTTAGAATTGACAATCCAATTTCATATCTATAATTAAAACTATACAGTTGACTCCCAGCAGCTCTAACCTAGCACGAATCAGCAGAGTAAATAAAAATCTTGAAGCTTTTTTTTTTTCAGGATTTGAAACCAGAACTGAAAGACTAGTGTGTAACGGACTTACGTTCATTAGATACCAACTGGAAGCCCATGTTGCTGATTGCGCTGTATGTTCTAAAAGGCAGTTGTTTGCTTAAATAAAACTGCTAAGCTAAAAGTATATCAGGGCTGTAGGAGTCTTCTGCCCTGTAATGGTTAACAGAAACTTTACACACCTCAGATTTAACAGGTTTCAGTATTTCAAACCAGCTTCTTCAATGTTTAGTTTGTGATGTGGGACAACAACACTGGGACCTCCTGCTGCTTACCTCTGGCTTTGCCCCGTTTACAGAGGGCCATGAGACGGACCTGGTATTCACTACCGCTTTCAGCTGTGGCGGGGGTTGTTGCTGACTTGACCTTATTCATGGTGGCAGCTTCTTGGTACCAGGTCTGTAAATCACACACACACACAGAGTGATAAAAGTCTAATTTTTCCATTAACACAAAGCTACAACCCAGCATTCAAGCCTGTATTCATGTTCAGCTGTGTGCTGGATGTGAGCTGGTGTGTGCATGTGTGTGCAATAATACAGGGCAGGCAGGGCAGGGTCCCCTAATGCTTGCTCACCCGTGTAGCAGTGAGGGGAGGGGGTTAAGCTGTATTGGCTGGGGGCAAATTAAGTTTGGCACCCCAGGGGCAAAATAAAAAAAGTGTGTGTGTTGGCGAGTGTGTGCGTTGGAGCGGGGGTGTCAACTCAAGAGCCTCAAGGGTCACCAAGTCCATCGCTCCAGGCAACAGCAATCACTTCCTGTCTCATCATGCTTTGGGCTACTGGAGCACACTCACGTGCAAAGCTGAGGAAAAATGCAGCAAAGAGGAATGGAGCAATAGAATCTTATATTATTTAAAGCAAAACTCCCCTCTGTTTTTAGTGTATTCAATTTTTAATACATATTCAGATTCTGTCAACTTCATTTAGTCTTTTGGTCAGAATACAGTCGAGGCCACATGAACATACATCACTAAGAATCCAGCGGCAGCCATATGGTGGCATTTTGCTGCTGGCTAAATTAGTCTGGCATTACAGATTTACAGACAGATCAAGCTGTAATTCCTCTCACCAGCCAGCCGGTCTGATTGACCACACTTCAGATCAGAGCTACAATCCTGTTTCCTCTGCATGTAATGAACAGAGGCTTAAAGTGGAGCAGGGTGGGAGGTGGGGGCTGTATGGAGAGAGCAGTTGATAAGAGTCTTCAGAGGTTTTTTGGGGTTAGTTCTTATGATTAGAGGTTGGGGTCAGCTTGCTCTTTGGTTAATCTATGCAGTATGAAAATAATTGGGAATGAGACCATTGTATTTTAAATGATGGAGTGCAGCTCCAGTTTATATTTGGCTCAAACACACTCAATACTCAAGTTTGCAGTTCGAGTGAAGCACCTTGCTTAATACAGGACAATACATATTTATTAATATAATTGTATAGAGCTTAGAATTAGCTTTTCTTCAGTTTCTAGTTAAATCTTCAATTATTTATTTATCTATAGTCTTTGTGTCCTTATGCTGTTTGTTTCGACATTTGTTTGTGATTTGGCTGCAATTTCCCCCTGGGGATTTATTAAAGTACTCTTATCTATTTAGCTTTTTGCAAAATGAGCTGTAGTATATTTAATGCTTTTATCAAGGAGACGTCTAATATCAAGGTAGAGCTGCAATTTACGATTACATTCTTCAGCGATTAATCTATATAATGTTAGAACAGACAGAGAAATGACTGACTATGACAAGGTCCCAGAGTCCAAGCTGACATCTACAAATTGCTTTTTGTACAAACAAAAAAAAAAAAAAGATATTTGATTTACTATGAGAGAAACTGCAAATCACATTTGATAAGCTGGAAAATATTTGCCAGTTATGCTTGATGAATTGCTTAATAATGTTGAAAATATTTGAAATATTTGTCCACCAACTAATCATTTCAGTGCTATAACCATGGGTACCCTCCACCCCATTTCATTCGAGATTTAAGGACAGAAATGTTTGAGGACAGGTACCATTGTGATTTGTGTTTAACCATCAGTGCTTCATGGTTGTGTGTTATTTTTGACCTCGGGCACTTTCAGAGTCCTCCTGAGCCCCTGGGAATTTCCTGTCCTTGGCTTTCAGCTTTATCTGCGCTGCTGCTCCTCAGGAACCTCCTGGCAATTATTCTTCTGAATAGCAGATCTGTCTAATGAGCATTACTGGGATGTACATATTATAAAGCTGGGGTTTTACCTCAGGCACCTCAAAGGGCACCTCCTGGCCATTATTCTTCAGGATGTCTGCCAGCATACGCAGGGTCCTCTCCCGGGGAATGACGTTCTCCTCCTGCATCTTTGTCCACACAGCTTCTGCTTTTTGCCAGCTGTTTGTCTCTTCTGAAAACAACGAGACACAAGGCAGTGGGAATGAGAAAAGGTGTGTTCTTATGCAATTTGTTATGAAATTTATGACACACAGACCCATGACATTGAACTGTCAGTCCATATTGGTTGCAGCTCACCACAGCCTGTACCACAGAGTCATTTCTGACAAAGCGCTCCATGCTGAGACAGGACAATCAAATCACTAATCTGATCAACTGACTGACTCCTAACTATGGTGTAATTTAGGAGACAACAACTAGTGATGTGTGTGTGTGTGTGTGTGTGTGTGTGTGTGTGTGTGTTGGGAAATGGTGGTAATGGGTTGACAATCAGCTTTAACACTCCAATCACATCTGTGATCTGTTCTGCTCTCCACTGCAGCAATCACACCATGTCTTCTGCTCTTACTTCTGACCGATCCTATTCTCAATTACGCACGCACACAGAACCAGCCTGGTGTGTGAAATCTGGAATCCGGAAATTCATTCTTAAGTTATGTCTAAAAACACATTTTGAGGTCACAATGACCTGAGTCAAAAGGTCACCTATTGAGTGTGACCAACTGTGACATATGGTCACAATCTTTCTGTTCCTGAGTTCTGGTGTTGAATATTGGCAAGAAAAGTGTTTTTCTAGGACATGATGCCACAGTGGAGGTTGCAGTTGACCAAAGTGCTTTCCAGGCTCAGAATACACAACAAATATACACAACAAAAACAGTAGAAAAGGTCAATCATGTAAACACTCAACTCTGTTTGAAGACCAATGAATAGAAGTGGGTCTTTAGCAAAGATTTGAAAGTATCAGCAGTGCGAGCAATTCTCATTTCAACATGTAAAGTATTCCAAAGATTAGGAGCAGCTACTGAAGAGGTTTTTAACTGAAGAAGTTTTTAACCTGGATCTGGGGCGATCACGGAGCATCTGATTAGATTACCTCAGTGTTTTGACAGAACTGTGGACATGTTAAAGTTCTGATAAATAATAAGGTGCTAACTCATTTAAAAATTTAAAAACAAGCAATAAAAATCCTAAAATCAATCCTAAAGCACAAAGCTCCAGTGGAGCAAGGCTAAAACGGGGATAATGTGCTCACACTTTTTAGTTGCATTTAGAAGTTGAGTTGCTGCATTCTGGACTAACTGTAACCAAGGGAGAGATGACTGTTCCACTCCAACATACAAAGAATTACAGCAGTCGAGAAGTTATAAATGCATGGATTACCCTTAGTCTTTGTGTGGCAGGTAGGGCTTGGCTTTAGCCAACAGTCTCAGTAGAAAAAAATGGCTTTTACAACAGAACTAATTTGTTTTTCAAAATTAAAAGCACAGACAAAGATCACACCACTAAATTCCAACCACTTCATCCTTGTGCCAAATTTGAAGAAATTCCCATAAGGTGTTCCTGAGACGTGGCAAAATAAACAGACAAGAATAAACAAACCCACAAATGAGAGAGAGACAGAAACTTACTACAGAGACGGAGGATGTAACTGTACATCTCATCTCTGTCGCACTCAAACAGCTTGGCTGTCATGTCCACCATCTGCTCCAAGGACTCCATCTATATGGATAAACATAACAAAATATAACTCAAGTTGGGACATTTGCTATTGTGCCTGTTTCTGTAGTAAACAGCCTGTGTTTTTGTTACCTGGTTGGCAGAAATGCATTTCTCGGCATACCACTGCAGGCGTCCAGGCCTTGCTCTCAGCCCAGGGGTCTACAAAAAGAAAAAGAAAAAAACAGAGGAGAATATATAAGGAAACAGACTAGAGAGTAGATAAATAACAGTATTAACACACTGTAGCTGCATTAAACATCTACTGTGTGTCACTGTATGCAACTCATGTGGGCATCATGTAGATGCTTTTCTTAACCTGTTTGATTTCTTTTTAGTGATATCACTGTGTTCCCAGATCGCAGCAATAAACTTACTAAATTAAATTACAGGACAATGTTATTAGGGATAAAAATGACAAATTAAGTTGTAATCAACCCAGAATTATCATTAAAATCTAGCCTGGAGTATTTTAAAACATCAGGTCTAAATCACAATACAAGGATAGAAAGTTGTATTACAATTATAAATGTATAACATAAAACCATTAATGCATTATCCATTGGGTAAATGTCTATTGATCTACACAAACCCATCCAGACTAAAAAGCATTGCATGATGAATGTGAAGTTAATGTTTGTGAGTCGGCTTAAAGCATAGTGGTACATAACGTAGGTACAAGGCAGTGCATTACTACACAAATAACACACCCGTCCAGTAAAATGTGTTTAGAGGAGTCTGATGCCCGCATTTGGCATCAGAGCTCCACAGCAAGGCTGTATCTTTACATCCAAAACATGCATTTGTACATCCAAAATACAGATTAAAAATACAAAATAGGACAATAAGAATTTAGGTTTAAATGTACTGACTATAAAGTCCCAACAGCCCTAAATAGTCTTGTATTTTTGGGAGATTTGTAGTACTTTAGGACTGGATGATATGCAGATAGACAGAGTGTGTGGGCTGTCAAATAAGGGCTGACATAGATTGATCTGCAGGCTCGTGTAGCTAAGATTTAGCCTGATACGTGGAGTGACTAGATGATTATTATCGTGGAAAAACAGTGATCAGGATTTCATCTGTCTCTTGGGGCTTTGACACAATCTGAATAAGACTAGGATTGAGAAATCTCCCTCTCGTCCTGGTAATCTGGCTGAGAAAAAAAAAAAGAGAGAGAGAGACAGAGTGATCTGCCAGGAAGTTAATCTGAACAGGGATCAACAGCGCTCAATCCCCGCTGGCCTCTTTGATGGGAGCCCATCATACTGTGAGAGGCACTGCAAAGTCAAGAAAAGACTGGCTTCATCCTTTTCTGTGACCATCCCTCACTGGCGTCATCCTTTTCTCTTTCAATCCCCACTTCTCTCAATCCCTCCCCACTTTCTCCAAATCTCCCCTTCTCCTGCTCGGCCTTTTTCCCTTCCTCTCCATCCAGCCCAGGCAAAGGCATTATGTTCTTACCAAAGCAGCCAAAGGGACAAATTAAAATGTGTTGCACTCTCTCTCTCTCAGTCTGTCTAATCTTCTTAGAGAATAAGGCCCAGTGCAAGTGCTCCATCTTTTTGCCTCCGATTCCGTTTACTTGGTAAAGTCTTGCGTGCTCAAAGCAGCCTTTACGCATCTACTTGCAAACACTCGCACACACAAATGTGCTTGGGATTTGGAATCTGTCAGTACAAATCTCCCTAATCTGGGCAGAAAACAAAATCTTCAGAAATAAGAAGGCACATAATTTGCACACGCACGGGTGGATTAAAAGAATTCAAAGTAGAAACAACACAGACACTCTCACTTTCACAAAGAGATAATGGAAAAATGTCATCAGGTCAGATTATGCAAGGACAATCCTCTCAGGGCAAACACACACACACACACACACACACACACACAGCAGAGTGTATTACAGTCCATCACTCTGCCTCTTTCAGAGTCTTGTGTGGCCTTACAGGTTTCTCTCTCATCCTTATATACAAAGAAAAAGACCTTGTCTCACATCCACTTAACAAACCCTCTCCATCTCAATTCCTAATGTTCTAATTCCACTAATCACCTGGCCACTTAGTCCACAACACACACACACACACACACACAAACCCCTCTCCCTAACACAAAAACACATAATGGCTCACCACTCTTTAGCAATACTACCTAACCTTAACCACCACACACATGCGCGCGCGTGCCACAATAATAGGCCCGGCCACCTGACAATCCTCTACCTAACCTTGACCATTTAGCACAAAATTGGCCACCTTTCTCTATCATTACATTTAATTAGCTGTGATTAATCAGCAGCCAATTATACCAAACACAGCCTAAAGAGAGACACCACTCTGGACTGCCACTTGACGCTCTCGAGGGGGGGGGGTATTTTTTAATGTGTGTATGCATATTTGAGTGATAGTTATGATCCCATTGTATTATATATCCTCAGAGCTATATCTATCGTCAAGTACAATAAGTTAAGTTCAGAAGTAAACTTTCTGTTCAGAGACTTTGTTCTAAAAATCTGCGCAGGTTAAGTGGTGAAATATCTCATGTTAGTCAGAACTTACAGGAGGTCACCAACACAGCTGATTATACTAAAAAAGCTACATTAATCAATATTATAATAACTGTAAGAGACAGATATTTCCTGGGGCATTCTTAGAAGACAATATGGAGTGAATATAAGACTTAAAATGATCAGTTTGCCTGAAGCACAACTTTGAATAAAAGCTCATGTTGCTCCACATCTGCTGGATGTGTAAATAGGTAACTGACTCCTGACATATTCTCTGCAACACCTTTATGGAAGTGATAATATGCAATGTTGCGAAACATTTTGGCAAAAGTCCTGAATGTTTTCTGTTTACATCATTGTAAATTGAATACCTTTGGGTTAGACAAAGCAAGCGATCTCAGCTCGGGATCAGAAAAATTGTGAAGGGCTTTTTTTTACCATCAAAAATAACAAAAACAATAACAATAATAAATTAGATTTATATAGTACTTTTCTAAGTACTCAAGTACGCCTTATAGTGGGTGAGATTAAAGTAATTAGTTAAAAAAAGAGATGGTGAGGGGGTGAATGAAGTTAACTGGGGAATGAAGGCTTGAAAAGGTGGGTTTGATATTCTACAATAGGTATATTCATATGATATTCTACAGACTAAACACTTAACATTTAATTTAGAAGAACTGACAGATCAGTCCATTGTCATTTATCAAGCAAAACATAATTTTGTGACATTCTGACTTTATACACTAAACAATTAATTGAGAAAATTAAGAAAACAATGAATATACACTGAAAATATTTATATAATAATACCATATAATGAAATGTCATTCTGGGTTCAAGGTCGCAGTTTGAGGAATTTGCTTTGTTTTCTGTTATCAAGGGAAAAAAGTTGCAGCAATATTAAGCACAATTGTTTTTTGACAACTGAAGATGCTCCATCCATACTGTGTCATTTAAAGATGTGCTGGTTTATGTGTCCAAGACAAACCAGACAATCCCTTATATTAAATGCAACAGATGGGAGTGGGGTTGCTGAGCTTTTGTCGCTCTAACCTACATCTTCGATTCACATCAAAGACACCATGTACATCTGTAGTCCATTTACAAGGCATCACCAATCTCACACATCACTGGCATGTAGCTGGCTTTCTGTTATAAGTAGGATAACAGTCATACAATCTAGCAGAAGGGGAATGAGAGCCACAATAACATGTCGATAATATTTAAGAGGGTTTGGAAATCCTCAAGAGGGACAAATCCCTCTTTTAGTGCACACAAGGACACGAGAGAGGGAGTTAAGGTATTTTTCCCCTCTCAGTTTTGTTCTCATCCTGATCAGACCACATAATGGCCTTGTTTCCCCTCCTCTGATGTCAGGCTCATCCCTCTATTCGTTTATTCATCAATCTCTTTCCATGCTATCCAGTCCCCGGCCTGGCTGTTCGTTTTATCCATGTGAAAATCGCTTCTTATCTGCCCGCTTTGCCTCTCTGTTATTCTCACTCTAATCTTCAGGGCTTATAGTTGGATTTAAGATGACAAAGATATACATATTCATAAAATATCCAGGTCAGATGAGCTGCAAGAACAAAAAGAGTTTGGCAATTACATTACTGTATGTCATCTGTAGCGCATGACAGTTGTGCAGATGTTATCCGGATTTTTATTCAACCATTTTTCATCCTCAGGACTGAGAATCAGATTTTCCATTGAGATCTGATGCAGCATGTTGCAGTTAAACAACAAACCACAGACGCTTCAGACAGAGTAAAGAGTAAAAAGAGTAAAAAATAAAAAGAATCTAGTCACTTCAGTTGTTTGTGGAAGCAGAATATATCTGGGCTCCTATATCATATTCTGCTCTAACCTTGGGGCAGAATAAAAAAAAGGTGGGAATGAAGCAGATGTGGTGCAGGAATGGTTGTGGCCACACAGGGAAGATCAAATTCAAATACCACTCTTCCACTTGGGTGTGAAATCAGGCTCTTTTATTGTTTTCAGGCTATTTTATTTTTAAGCTAATTAAAATAACAGCATTCCTGTGATATGATTTGCACTCCGTTCAAATCATTTACTTAATTTGATATCATACATAAATTATTTGTTATTATTGGAAATATCTCAATATGATTACAATACTATATGAAAGACAAAACCTGACCAAGCTTTTGAGACTTGACAGTCTCTTCCATACTTTGTGCTGCAGGCAGTATTAAAATTTGATTTCTCACACGAGCCTGCGATCAAATACATGGTTTAAAATGAGAGCTCTTCCTTTCACTTCTTGAAAATAAAGATACGTACATTTCTAAAAGAAGCAGTATCAGAAAATCCAACCTGGCTTACACAGTTTCTTTGAGTGTGTGTGTGTGTGTGTGTGTGTGTGTGTGTGTGTGTGTGTGTGTGTGTGTGTGTGTGTGTGTGTGTGTGTGT
>JAPMOB010160949.1:0-31893 GCA_029875015.1 Lepomis gibbosus
GGAGGTGATGTAATGGTGTGGGGGATATTTTCTTGGCACACTTTGGGCCCCTTAGAACCAACTGAGCATCGTTTAAACACGACAGCCTACCTGAGTATTGTGAGTGAGTGTGTGTGGCTTAGCTAGGAAACACATGGCACCAGGATGCACTATGGGAAGAAGACATACCGGAGGAGGCAGTGTGACGCATTTGGCAATGTTCTACTGGGAAACCTTGCCATTTATGTGGATGTTACTCTGACACGTACCACCTACCTAATTGTTGCAGACTACATGTACATCCTTTCATGGAAAAGAGGTGAACTTCACAATATTAGGCTTATGATCATAATGTTACAGCTAATTGGTGTATTTATGGTATGTGCTGAATGAACATCAGCCGAAGTATCATTATTGCAATTTGTAAACTCTCAAATCGGCCACAAAATAAATTATGTGTGTTGGGCTCTAATTTCCATGATTGCTCAACAGTTTTAACATTACGTGAATTTTTCCCTGGTATCAGCACAAATGATGGTTCATTTGGCCCTGTTCTCCCCTATTGTACCGTATATTCATTGGCACTGATCAGTGCCAGCAGAAGTAAAAATGAAAACCTACTTTTACAGTGTGTCCATATAACTGCCCAAAAGAACAACGTAATGATACTGTAGAACAGTGCATTGTTGTTTTATTGACAAAATAAAAGCACCATGACAGACTGGGTCTTCTGAGTGGTAAACAGCTGTTAAGGGATTTGGTGAGTAACCTCAGGCTAATGTAAGAACATACAGTATATGTGCTTACCTGCATATACACAGTAAACCATAATTTATACACACATACACACTCTTTATAAATTTCAAGTGAAACTCCTCTTTTTATCTAATGTGAAATTACAACTGAGTCAAACTAAAAACTCCTGATCCGACCTATATGTCCTCATTTGCAATGCCTTCTGAAGGCAGACAGTTAAGTGTTCTGTTTACTGATCAAACCCTTCAGGCTTAACCCAGTCCTCAAGATGCTGTTGCTGCCACCACTTAACTGGTAAGACCAGTCCTTTGTTGACTTACCTAAAATTTAACAAGTTTTACAACACACCCATGCTAACACTGTCGGCAGGAAACCTGGGATAGAAAATCCTCTTTATTCTACTGAAAGTTCTGCACATGACAAGAGACTCAACACTGAGCTTCACGTACACCGCCATACACACCATAGACACTGTGTATCTCAGCAGGGCAGGGGACAGGAGCAGAGGGCAGGTAGTGGACTTGGAACAACAGAAACTCCTAGACCCATCCTGGTGAGTATCTGGAATCATTTATAAATCTTTTTAATAGATATCTTATTATTATTGTAGCCTACGCATAGGAGGGTATGGATAAGTAATTTTTTCACCTTGATGTGAAAAGCAGGACCATAGCAGTGGTTCCATATGGTGGGGCAACATTAATACAGCTGGTGGTTTTCTTTTGTACTCCAAGAACACAACTATGAAAATACTAGACTCAACGTTTACTAACCATATGTTCATTTCAGATTAGTCTATATTCTAATGGTACAAATACTATCTTTCCAGTGTATCAGGGAGACCACTCTCTGATCTCCCACCCTCCATCATTAATCCACCATGGGAGAGACCATCAGCAAACCCACTTCTAACACCTTCCAGATCTACAACTTCCTCTCCTCTTTTAAGCGTGGCACCACCGCCGGTCCCTCCTACGATCGGTACAACTCCCCTCAGCCGAGCATCTTCTCCACGCTGAGGAGGCCTCCCACCGCCAAACCCAACGATTTCATACCTCTATTCAGCGACTGCATCTCTGCCGCCTCATCCAGAACTCAAGAGTACCTCCTCTTCAAGGATCCGGAGAACAAGTTCCATCCGAGCCCTAAGGCGCTCACTCAGGTAGGTAACTTTATACTTCCAAAGAACTGAAGCCAGCACCCCTTTAGAGGTTCAAGTTATTGCTTTTAAGTGGTCTTTGAAACATCTTGTCTGCCAACAGATCTTCCTGATGACCTACATCTCTCAGAGCACCAGCCTCAACATGACTGACACCTTCAACTGCACAGCCATGACGGCCGAGCAGCGCATCCTCTTGGGCGCTGACTGGGTCTGGGCTGTGTTGGAGAAGCCCACCAAGAACCCTCGGATCCAGATCGTCGTGCAGGTCCTACACCTGCCCGACAGGGAGGACGTCCCCCCAGAGGCTTGCAGTGAGACCATCCAGATAGCCCAGAAGGAGTCCAGCAACAAGACCATGTACGAGAGAGTGGTCGACTTCTGCACCTCCATCGGCAAGGACTGCTACGCCCTCTTCTTGTTCTTGGGGAAGAAAAACGACAGGGGGAATATCTACGGCGTGCTCAGCAACAACTTTGAGGCGGCCATCGGGAAGTGCAAGATTGACAGAGCTTTTATTGAGAACTTCTTCAAAGGCAGGAGGTATCTCCATACACCTACAGGAATGATGCAGGCCATTGTCACCAAGAAAGAGGGAGAACCTCTCACCCTCATGATTAAATTCAGCTGAACCAAAGGGACTGGTAATATTTAATAACACGATCAGTGACACAGAGCTAAACTTTGTGATAGAAATGTGGAGGCTATTAATGTATCTCTTCAGAAACAAGCTCCATACTACCTAAGATGTAAGATCAGTTAGATAAAGTAGAGCCTTTTGAGAGAAAACTATGGTTATTTTCAACCTATTCCAAGTGTTGATGGTGAATCCTAAAGGTGTGTCTGTTTGCTTTCTGCTGTTTACTTAAAGTGCTGTTTCCTAACAGCTTAAATTAGAACCTATTCAAACAGGTCATTTACAAACACAAAACATACCGCACATCCATCTTTACACAGTTTTATCATACCATTTCAGTTAGCCCTTTCTAAAATAACGTTACATGGTGCTCAAATTTTAGTGGGCAAAGTTCACAGCGGAGTGCCCTGTGACGGACCTGTCCACGGTGTACCCCACCTTTCGCCCGATGTCAGCTGGGATTGGCTCCAGTGTGACAGTGAGCCCATACAATATCAGGAACGGGAAACTAAAGCAGCTAAATGGCATTCAGCCATCATTCATTTCATTGCATACACCTTTGGTGATCTCCTGACCTTTCCTCTTGTGCCTCCTCAAAGTTTGCAAATACCTGCACAAGTAATGACATCCCCATCAGCCTCAGCTCTACTTGGTTTTGTGCTAATTAACATGTAGAACATGCGCTAAGATGAAGATGGTAAACGATAACTTTTGTATGTTGTTTGTATGTATTGCTGTGAGCATGCTAATGTTAGCACAGCTTCATAGAGCCGCTAGCATGGCTGTAGACTCAGTCTACTTCTTTAGTGTACAAACTGACTAATAAATGTCTTAGCTTTGATAAATAATGGAATCATGTCTCCTGGTGATACTTTTTGACCCCACAGTATTAAATCTACCTAAAGTGTAGGGCTGCCATTTTTATTAGTTTCAAATCTGCATTCAAATGTAGGGAAAATGTTGGGTTCAAAGTGTAATAAGCTGTTTGAATTCAAAGTCTACAGTTTGAAGGTGCAACAGACAATCATGACTAGTTTAGCTGGTGGTCCAGCAGAGGGCACTCTTTAAACTTCCTATGAGCTTTATCTGTTGCATGCCCTCAGTGAACTAAGCTCATAAACAAAAATGGAGCAAAGCCATGCTGATCGGTTTATCTCAACACAAAATATCTGAGAAGCAGTGAGTGGAAATATTTGGGGTTCTACAACATAGGCAAAATAACCAACAAAAATAACACTTCCTGCTATCTGAGGACTCAGATGCTAACTGCCATATAAGTGGAGGCACCAGAAACTAGTCCAAACTTGTCTGAATTCCTTCTCACATTCCAGTGCAGTTGTATGACACCACACAGTGAAATACTTCAGATGTATTTATTCTAAGATGACACTGCATACAAATATCCAAAGCAAAGGCATGTTTACAAAACCGCAATTATATCCTCAGTTTCTTCTTCTAACCACAGATTTACAAAAAGGTACAAAAAACAAGACAACACGCAATATTAAAAACTAAGAGTGGCATTATGTTTTGAGGGCAATGTTCTGCAGCCTCATCTTTAAATGACTGAGGACAGTTTTTATTGTAAATTCCTCCTCAAACCATCTTCACGGTCCAAAATAAAAGCTACAATTACAATTGAACTGCTTAACTGTAAACTTCGAAATCCACATGTAATTGTGAGCACCAGGAACATTCAGTTATCTTCACTCTGCATATGTCAGGAATGTTTCAGACAAAAAAAAAAGACTAACTATATGTTATAGACAGATTCTATCATAGTTCATCCTTCATATTGGTTTCTTCTTTGTGGCTTTTACGCTGACATGCACACACAGCGGTGTGGTCGTCCGGCTGAGGCACCAGCTCCATGTCTGCATGCCGTGTTGGCTGTCCCGTCTGCCGCTCCGAGTACATGTGCAGCACTTTGTAGTAGTAACAGTACAGTCTGCTGGGCTGCAGCAGCTCTCTGGCCACTGTCTGGCCCGCTCTGGTAATCTCATGTGCTTTAGCGTCATTCTCTTTGGCCCATTTGATTTTCTCCAAAAGGTCAGACAGGTTTCTCTTTACGGGAACGTAGTGAGTGCCTGCTTTAAGATGGCTGTAGAAAAATTCATAATACTGCGAGTCCTGCTTCAGAACCAGACTGTTCCCGAGCATCAGGTAAGGAAACCGATACGCTGCCACCGTCCCATCCACGTTCACCTGGTACTTGTACTAAAAGAGGGGAAATATTAAAACCTTTTTTAATATCAAGAATTTCTTAAAATGTGTATATTTATTGAATTGTGTTTAGCTGAGGTTACTTGTTAGCACAAAGGAGAAATCACATCCAAAACAGAGGAAAGTAGTGGACAAAAAATCCAGTGACAAAATGAAATGAAAAATAGTTGCACTTTGCAGCTTTAAGTTACAGGATAAAAGCAAATTAAAATAAATTATTGATGTATTTATTCACTTTTCCCTCACCTTGAAGAAGTCAAAGAATCCAACAAGCGGTGCTTTGCCCACGCTTTTCTCCCGGTCTCTGAAGAAGAACCATCCTGTGATGCCTGCGTCCAGCAGCTCTGGGTTCTCCTTGGACAGAGAGACCAGGTTAAGACGCTCCTCCCGACTGTCCCGCCCGCGGAAAAACGCTCGATCTGTTTTGTTCATCCACGGAGGCCCTGGAAGAAAGTGGTCCAAATGTTACCCCAACAAAGCTCCACAAAGTGATAGAACTTTTATTAATAATTAGACATATAAAGATTCTGGATGAAAAAATAACTTGTATGTACTTTCATAAAAGTTACTCATTATTTGTCAGGGTTTAACTTGTACTATAAGGACGCATTGAGGCTGGGGTGAGGGCGGCTACATGTCATGACTCATCAGTTAATTCAAATGTATCAACAGCAAGCAGAAATAAATGTGTCCAATAGTATATTTCCCAATTATTAAACACTACAAAAAGCATCATAAGAATTATTGATTTTAGTCATTTGACCTTTATCTAAACAGGTTGTATTCTTGTGATTGACATCTGAATTCTGGTCAAAAATGTATTGATAAAAGCTAACAAACGCACCTCAAAAAGCACTGTGTTTACAAATTCAAATTATACAGTTATGAAGAGTTTACTTAAACATTTGTGTCCAAAAATTACATTTTAAACTCCACTGTAATGTCTGTAGCTGCTTCCATTATTCTCACTTCAAATGTGAAACAGCACCTGTTCTAAAATAAAAACCCAGTCTTAATTGAAGCTAGTTTCTTAAAGAGTCTATCAACATGACCCTGGAAAGAAAAACCATCAGAACCATTTCACTAGACTCAGTAAGATCAAGTTTTGGCAGTCTTAGATGGAGAAATTCATCACAGAAAAGCAAATTGCAGATTAATAAAAACCTCTTATGTTGTAGTTTCATAACAATAGGTCTTTGTATCATCCCTGTGAAGGGTTTGACTGCATACAACTCTTCACATGATTTTTTATGTGCACTGTGAAACCAAGAGGACCTACTACTGAACCATGTGGCGCCCCCTGGTGTACGCTTAAAACGTGAGCTAAAAGTCCGTTTAATCTGTTAGTAACACAGATTTATTAAGCTCTATTATCTCAGTTCTGTCAGATATTTTTGGACAAATGATACAACGGAATCCTGACATTTGGGATATTTGGGTTTAGGAGTGTGTGTGTGTGTGTTACCTGTGTTTCCCTGGACAGACAGCAAGTCATTGGTGACACCTCTCATGGTCTCCAGAGTGGAGTGTGTGACCTCATAGGTGGGGAGGACAATGTCCCGCGTGTCTGTAGAGCCACACCATGAAAACACTGGGACAGCATCGGCCCTCCTCGTCTCTAACGGCCAGTCGCCAACATTGATGTAAAACTCCACATCAGGCACACTCACCTTCAACAGCAAGGTAAAGATCACAGCAGACTGAAATCAGCAATTACAAAATGCCACACAGTCTCTTGGCAGTAATATTGAGATTCATGTAGTAAAAACATGTAGCAAGATTTGGATCCTTTAACAACCTTACCTTTCTTGTTAGAGAGAGCAGCATTTCATCAGAGAACATCTTGAAGTCTGTGTATTTCCCCAGAGTGCGGCGGTACAGCTGGTTGCTGATGATGGTGTAGTGAATCAGACCTCCTCTGTTGGTGAATCGGTGGGGCACTTCCTGTCTGAGACGCTGCAGGTCGACCGTTGGAAAGGATTTAAAGTCCGCCACAATCTGAGGCTCCTCAGCGGGACACTGCATGACGCTCTGCCACGCGGAAGCATTGCGTTGTGGACAGTCGCAGTATTCATGATAGACTGGACCTGGGCGTTAACAAGAACGCTCAGGGTTAGATGAGAGAGGTCCAAAGAAGGCGGCATGTCACTGAATTAGTAATGCATTTTCTAGATATATACACATAATAGGAGTTTGTGTTAAACTTGTTATAAGATGCAAAAAGATATTTAGTTATACGATATGAAACGGTGGCCATGTCCAAAATATCTGAGGCTGGACGGACGCATGTTGCACAATATTACCACATGGTTCAAAGCATCTGGTGTGCTTTATCAAGGAGAGACTGTGATGTGATGTAAAGTGAAGCACGATTGCAGATTGGCTTCCTCTGATAATGATGGGGAAATAACACATTAATTTAATCTGCATGAGAATGAGGCTCAACGAGGCTTCATTCTAAAGACCAGCACGCATTCTGGTGGTGCAGCATCGGGGTTCATTTGCACCAATACCCTTTAGTGTGTGGTGCACATCTGTCCGCCATGAAAGAGGGATCCTTCCTGAGATTTCTTCCCTGTTAAAAAGCATTTTGGGAGAAATTATTCTTATCCATATCTTGGGTCAAAGTACATAGGCCATTGTATGCTCTAAGTGATTTTTGGCTACATAAATAAAAATAACTTTGCTAGGGAACCTGTGTTTGTGAATGCACGACACAGGACAAACCTTGGATGGTGTAGGGGGACTTGGCAACAGCAGCATCTTGGTGGAGAACTTCAATCTTCAGGCCCTTCAACACAGTGCCGTAGAGCCGGTACCTCACCAGGAAGGACCCGTCTCCTCTATCCAGAGGTGGGGGAGCGTGGATACGGATGTGCTCCCCCTGGTCCAGCGGACTCATCTTGACGCTAAATGTGTCTCTGCCTAAACAACACGTAAAGAACATTTCAGTGACCTACATGACTTGGTTTCATCTTGCTGCAGGGCTTCAGTCACCTGCCTGATCCATGACCCTGTTGGCTGACCAAAGACACTTTTTTGGATGAATACAATGAGCTCTGTTTACTTTTTTGAAGTGAGACATTATGAGAAACATTATTAAACTATTGTGTGTTTAATACTAACGTCTCGTGGACAGCAACACGAACAAACCACCGTTGAATGTAGCGATACAAAAATCTAATCAGTTTGAGGATAACGTTAGCTTAAAAAATAATGCGCCCAACAGGTGTTATGCCGAGTTTTGCATGCACCTCCAAATCCTGCTTTTAAATGCTATTATATTTGTTGTGGGGTTCATCAATAGTGATCAATTATTCTAAGTATATACTTTATGAACGCTTAGAGTAGTTAATAATTTATTACACTTAGTAAAAGCAGCATTCCTTGAGATTCAGCACCGCGTTTGATCAACGTGCAAAACAAAGTGAAAATGACCTGAAGAGGAGGATGCATAATCCGGCAAAACAGAAGATGTAGGTTACCTGCCGAGATTTGCATCCACCTCTTTCTCTCAGCATAAATGAGCGTTACCACCCGCGGAGTGCAAGCAATTCTTCTCGGCAGGCATGCAGAATTCGGCACAACACCAGAAAATTAGCTAACGTTAGCTACTTGTCAGCAGCCGCTCTGGCGTTTCACTGACGCTATGTTTAACAGTGACACTTGTAGCGCATACCGCGTTTGTGGTCACATTACCTGGAGATAAAGTCAGGTTTTCTCCCTTCGAATTGACCGCCTGAATAAAGAAGTAGCGGACTGGTAAAACTACGTCGGGATTCAGCCCTGGACCCCAGATGAGACATCTCTCTGGAGCGATCCATTCACAGGCAGACACCGTGAAGTTTATGCTGAGAAAAAACACCAGGGCTATAAACCTACAAAATAAACCTGTCTGAAAAGGCTTAACTAAGTCTACGCCACGCTTACACACCATATTGCTCCAACTGCTGACTGCTAGACGTTTAAAGTTCCTACAAATTGACTGTAAAGTTTTGATAGAAACTCCTATGCCGACATGTTGGCGAAGAGAAACACGCCCATCATCCGGTGATGCCTTCACGGGTTGTCTGTTGGTTGTGGACTCTGACCTCCCACCTCAGACCTTAAAACACTTTAAGTATTGACAAAAACATTTCAACCACTCATGGTCCATTACTCGATGTGTTCTGGAGCTTTCGAACATGCCTGACAAAATACTAAAATAACCGCCTCATTTATAAAATCATTTTCCCTGTGGTGTCATTGGTCTTCTATGACAATTTAGCGGGAATAACCAGATTATTTAGTAAATCTTTGTATATAAATTAGCATGAATTATTTATTACGTATACGTTTTTAATCTTGGGCTGCTATAGTAGTACTGTAGTTTGTTCGGGTGTAATGGTTTTAGTTGAAGAACTTAGATGAAAGAACTTACTATACAGTAAATTAAACAGATTGTTTCACATTAAAAGTGAAAAACGTGTGTTTACCATCACGTTCACGTTAGAAACAGTTCTTATATTTGGGTTTACAGTAGGTTATAGAAGAGTCAGAACATTTGGGAGTTTTGCACAAGTAAAATGAGTGGACCAATGTACAAACTGTAGAACTGCAATACATTAGTTGTTTTGACATCTTTATTTCAAAAATTATATTTTGGCCTAAAAAAAGAGATTCATTTTTAAGCTGACTGTTGTGTTGTACAAATCGTAACCACAGATGGCTGTATAAAAGAGCCCATAGACATTTTCATTGTGATGTTACTGGGTAATATTGATTTTTTTTTTGTGCACGTTTGCATTGTTTTACTGTCACTGACATCAGAAATCACACATGCGTAAAGCATAAAGGTATACACAGTACACTTGCTTGTGATTTTGGATAGTATTAGAACACCAACAGCGTTGATACAGTTACCGTTTGTAGTCACTGAATGATTACAGAGACTAGACCAGTGTCAGTTAATCATAAAACTAGTAGGCAAAAATGTTTTCTGTTCTGTGCCCCAGCTTGTCCAGGTTTGGCAGACAGGCGTTTTGGATCATCAGTGGAGGACCGCACAGGACGACAAGGACATCAGTGGATGGAGCAGGGAGGTGGTCCTTTATCATGTCATACGTCACAAACCCTGAACTGTAGCTCCAATCTTGATGCAAGACAGAAGAGAGAAAGACAGATTTGTGACAATTTGCACCTCAATGTTGTATCTTTTCTAAAGCCGTGAAGTAGAGTTCACTTCTTCACGCAGTTGTTTTCCATATTTATAGCCAAAAATGTAAAAGGTTTTCCATCCTGCCTGTGTGCTGACATAATGTGACAGCAGCAGTGGAAGAGACAAAACTGCTACATTTATGGCTTGGTCACCAGAGAAGCCTGTCTTTGATTCCCACTTTTCACTCCATCTTAAAATAATAAATAATAAACACTTCCTGTTTCTATCACTTTTAATCTATCTTCCCTTTGTGCCTTAGCTGAGGAATGCCCCGTGGTTAAAGAAGCTCTCTTTTTCCTCACATAAGAAGAGATGGAACATTCAAAGAAAAGAAAAAAAAACAATAAAGAAATTAAACACATGAAATAAGAACCACGGAGAGGTTTGTGCAACATGTGCTTTCATCCAGAGATAGTCATCTCTTCCTCCAAGGCAACCAAACAATAACACTGCTAATGAAGAGCAAATACACCTCTTCTAATGAATAATGATCAAGGACCGATGTGTTTCTAGTCTGCTTGGAACTAATGACAGACAAGACAGAATACGAGCAGTGTTCGAGGCTGTCGCACCAGAGATTATGTAACAATATTATGCTCATTAATCTCTGCTGGCTTTAAGGATTATGCAAAGGAAGACATGAGCGTTTTGCTAAACTCCTGTAACACCTTGTTGAAACAATCTCCCTCCTCTGCCTGCAGGGATTTGTTTGGTTTGGTTTCCCACTTTGAATATTCAGCAGTGAAACCAAAGGACCAGGCTTTGAGGCTGATTTATTCAGTTTCCTATAGCCTGGCACGCTACAGTATGTCCTTTATACCATGATAAAATTAGTCATAGTCAAAATGTTTCCATATATTCCACATAAAGTAGTGCTTCAACGTGTGATGTAGGTGTAAGGCATAATGTTCTGCATGTAGCACTGCGTATCAGTGCCACACTGGTTCAGTGAACCAGTTCTGGTTCGAGATACTGACATTGACAAGAAGTAGAAGTAGATTTTCCCTTCTTAATTAGTCATGAAGACTGAATATAAAACAAAGTCCCTTTAAAGCTACATTAATGGGTTTATTTCTTCTTTTTGGCCACTTGGGGGCAGAACTCCACAACAAGCTAAGTTTGACATAAAATGGCTTTAAAGCTATTAACTATATTTAGCTTATTAAGACATACACCAGATGCACAGCAACATTAGCATTTAACTTGTTTCTGGCAACCTGGTTTATCTAAGTCCAATATTTATACTCTCCTTTTGGCTTTGTCTCCACCAACTCCTGTGAGAAAAATATCTGCTTCTTTATCTGCTAAATGCTCCACTGCATCCACCAGCTATTTGCTAACTTTGCCTGACAGCTGTTTGCTGCTGAGCAGGTAAGCTATAGTGGATTTATTTGAATGTCTGTGCAGAAAACCTGCCTTTTAACCAAAAGAGTTGACTGAAACATTTAAAAAGCTCTGCACAGCTGAGGAGAACTGTAGTGTTGGGAGATAATTCTCTGTGGTGAAGCCCTTCACATTACACATTGTTATTTGATCAATTATTAATTAATATATATATATATATGTGTGTGTGTGTGTGTGTGTGTGTGTGTGTATTAGTGCAGCTTAAAAATATAGTTATTTTTTGCATTGTACTAAAAACATGACTTCTCTCTCATCTTGATGCAGTATAGTGCCAGGGTTTTTCAAAATTAGGTCCACATCCAACCTCTCTTTTGGTCAGAGGTAATATTAATAATACTACAGTTTTCACTCCCTGGTCTGCTCCACCTGTCAAAAGAAACTCTGTAAGCTTAAGCTTTTTCTGCTAAAACAACAGCCCCTGTTCTGGGTGTTAAAATGCTACAGCGTGCACTGTTAACACACAGGACATCGTATATTGAGTGGGGGCCCACTAGGCCCTCTGTTAGGTCCATAGTTGAAGAAATGCTGCCTTACCCTGCGGAGGTTTGTCCAGTGTGAACCAGAGTTTAACTTTGTCAGGGTGGTTCTTCTCCACCT
Organism: Lepomis gibbosus; assembly: GCA_029875015.1. Lineage (NCBI taxonomy): Eukaryota > Metazoa > Chordata > Actinopteri > Centrarchiformes > Centrarchidae > Lepomis > Lepomis gibbosus. The sequence goes on from JAPMOB010160949.1 coordinate 11,953, forward strand.
CCTCCAGCTCCTCCCTCAGTAGGATGTCTTTCTCAGTCTGAGAGGGAGCGAAGTGAAAGAGATGTTATCTCTCAGACTACTTTCCATTTAAGTACAGTAATATCCTTTAACAACTACACACGAGGAAAGATTTCCCAACACAATATAGCGCGCAGAGCTGACCTGATTGGCAAATATGAGAGAGCACTTGGTGTTGTCAGTGGGGTCTGATGTGATGCTGCGGATTAACTGCAGCATAGGAGTGATACCTGCGATGGTAAAAGACAGACAGGTTAGGCTCAGAGGATGGCTTATGTCTAACTGAGGGTATAATGTGGAGGTATAGAGTTTCCTTTTCTCATTTTTCAATAAAATTACATTGTCAACAGCGAGGCTGCAAAGAATATATCATCAAACGGTCCTGGAAGTTAAACTACAGGACAGCTTTGGGTGTAATCTATAAGAGAGAAAAGCCACAGTATACTTGCAGAACTCTTCATCTATAAAACGATGAGCATTTCATTCTGCAGAGATTTCAGCCTGCTGATTCTGAGGCTCTGATGTTCTTCTGAATAAAGTATAATCATTAATACACATTAGACTGATTGAGAGTTTAAAGAAATATAAATGAACCTGTTCCACCGGCGATCATCCCAACGTGCTTGAACTTCTGAACTTTCGGCTCCGACTTCTTGTCCGGTCGGATGGCAAACCGACCTGATTAGGAGAGAATAAGCCTCAGCGTGAGCATGTTGTGACAGTTATTTTGTATCACAGTGACATCTGCTGGTCACAGAAGCTTGCTTTCTGTTCTCTCCAAACACACACACACACACACACCATACCATTTCCCTTGTACACCAGCAGTCCATTGGGTCCTCTGAAGTCAATGGTATCTCCAATAGCCATGTTGTCCAGGTACTGGGACATCTTCCCTCCTTCTGGGTAGGAAGGGTGGGAGTTCTTGTAGTACACCTGGGGAAAAAGGGCACTAACTATTTTAGTTTCTTAATGTAGCTTTTTATGATGGCTTGTCATTGCCTCTACAGGGCTTTAAAGTCACGTCTTTGCATTTTGCAATAGTTTGTCCTGCTAAGAAAAGGATATGGATAGCTTATCTACACATTGTAAAGACAAGGAGCAACATTAGCATTTATTTGGAGTCATGTTTGATGGCCAAGGTCCAATATTCACTCTCCTTCTAACTCTGTTTTAGTCTCCACCAACTCATGTGGAAAATATCTTTAGCTGTGCACCAGCTAGACGCCAGCTGTCTGTCGCACAGCGGACTTAAAACTGTGGCTGGTATTTATCCTCTTGTAGCATGACACTTGATCTGTCATTGTATTTCTTGTGAGAAAGTCATGACGCTTTATTAAGTTGCCCACCTGACAACCAATATCAATGGTACCAGTAAAGGACTTGTTAGCACTAAAGCCTTAAAAGGGTCAATAGAGAGTGGTGCTGACCTAAGATGTCAAGAGTGGTAGACAGCTGATTCCTGCAACACGCTAAATAACCCACACAAAAATATCTGCTTTTAACGTACTGTCTGGGCCAGCTTATGCTGGTATGTTTGTGTTGGTTTCTGCTCCACATCAGTAATGTTAATTACCTTGACCACAAGGTCGACGTATCCCTGGTCCTCATCACTGGAGACTGGAGTGTAGGCCCTGACCACCAGACTGCCGTTCACCTTGGCTGACAGGTACACATGCTGACCTGGTGCAGAGGACAGAGGGGAGGACAAGCAGGGAGGACGGGTAAGGTGGTGGATTTGAGGGAAAGAGAGGTCGGGGAAAATGTGGAAGCATGGGAGAAGCATGAGCGACTGTCGACCTGATGGAAACACAAGCTGTAAGCTCTTTTAACAACTTCTCTCACCTCCAGTGTTCTTAAGAATCTTTAATCCACCAGCATGCAATATTTTAAGAGTGACATTTTATTGCTCCATATCCTGCTTGTTTCACCTAGTATCTGTTGATGTGTTGCAGTTTAATCAGAGGAATCCCTCAGAAGTATTACATACTATCATTATATAAACTTTGCTCAGATAGAAGAGTGTACTTCTCAAGATACAAATGTTAAAGCATTAGCAGGAAATCTGTCCAGTAGTATGTTATCTGAGAAGAGAGTCTGTTTCCGTACCTACTGGCAGTCCAAGGATATGAGTAGCAGATGGAAGGCCAAACCGAAATTTCTTTGTGTCATGACTGATTTCCTGTACAAGGACACTCACAGGTCAGAAAAAAAATATAGATATAGTGCATACAATATAATTCTTGCTAGGTTGCAGAATAAATATCCGGAGACTTCAATTTGAAACAGGGTGGTCTTTATACACTATATTTAAAGTATATTTACCTAATTTACTGTAGGGAAATAATATGATTATTATTAATAAATATCAGGCAAACAAAGCATGCTAAGTAAATTAGAATCTAATTTAAAACATAACAGTTTTTATTTAACCAACTTGGAACATAACAGCATGTTAAATAAACGGTCATTTCCCCGACATTTTTCTGGGGACAGAAAGTAGTTCAAATGAAAATTCGTGACAGCTTGTTCTATGGATCATCCAGAATGTTGAAAGAGTGCGGATTTTAAATTTTTCAAATCTAATTTTAGCCCTCATTAAGACATTATTCACATTGTTCTAACCGGTGTGTACACTACAAAATATTAAAATAAGACAAACCATGACATTGTTTAATAAGACATTACACTTAAAACTGTAGCTTGCCACCATCATATGAATTCACCTGAAGTGTTTCACCTCAGGGTTTGGCAGTTCAGTACGGGGTAAAACACAAACTGGATTATGAACGTGCGCACATCTCATTTTCCACAGCCAGATGCTATATTTTCCCCTCACAGTACTGAATTCATAACAGACATTGAATATTTAGTTGGTACAATTAAGTTTGAATGTGAAATTGTCTGCAGGAATAAGCTACAGATTCTTTGTTAAATGCGTGAGTGCAGTCTACCTGTTTGTGTATAAGGGGAAGGGGGTATTTGACTGTGGAATCTTGTAGAGTAAAAGGCTGCTTCTTCTTCTTCTTTTCTCCTGCAGAGCCTCCCAGGAGGAAGTAAAGCACTGACACCACCACCGCACAAACGGCCGCCACCATCGGGATCATCTGCAAGACAAAGAACACATACAGTGTGGAGACTTACAGTGCACAAAACTAACAGTCAAGGTTTTGCACAAAGGCTATAGTTTTCCATCAGTGTTTGTTTTAATTTGAGGTTATGAAGTGAAGTTCATTCTCACCAAGAAATCATCCATACTTTTAACATGTAACAAAGTGAACCTTCTACACACACAGCCTGAGAGACCAGAGTCCACACACAACCAAGGAAGCAATAGCCTTCACAATCTCTCTCTCTCTCTCTCCCACACACACACACACACACAATGAAAGGCCGCCAAAGGGGGAGTGGCTTCCCACTAGGGGAGAGGTGACACAAAGTCCAAAGCACCAATAGGAAGACAGATCTCACCATGACACTACATAGTACAGAGGTGGTGCTCAGGCAGTGAGGAGCAGAGACCTGAAATCACACCACTGAGAGAGGGGAGGAGAGACACACACAGATGACATAACAAGTACAGAGGGTGAAACATTTTATTCTTTGCAGAAAAGTTTTGATCAGTACATTTTCAAAGATGACACAGTTGGATGATCAGAAACATATAGCTTGCTTCATTTTTAAACAATTTGCATCTTAATATCATACATGACAGAACGGTCTGTCCTCAAGTTAATGGATAACTTTAACTGCCCTGAGAAAAAAAGTGGAGCGTGGGTTCTTAGAGAGTTGTAAACATTACTGGACTGTGTTTGAGTGAGTGCAAAGTTATAAAAAAAACAACTTCCATAAACATCCTTAAAAAAACACACTATCATGTAGTTGTAAAAATATACAGACTTTAAAAATTTTATTAATGTACATCATCTGTCATCACATTTAACTTCTCAGATCCAGATATATTTTATATAGTACTGCAGTTTACCTATATTGTCCTTAATTATCTGTTTATATATACCAACCTCTACTTCTGGGTGGTCACATAACAGTCATTGATAAATACATTAACAAACACATATCTGCTTACAACTGCATTACAATGTGCTATGAACCATTTTATAAACTCTTAATTGATTGACTTAAAATATAATGTTGCCAAAATAAAATATATAAAATATATAAATTAAGGGTTAACTGATGTAAAGTAGATCCATGATTCCCAACGATGGATACGCTTTTACAGCTGTGAGGGCACATAAATGGAAAGATTGTGGAGTAATAGAGCTAATTTGAAAACAAAAAAAATGATTTGGTCAAAAGATAAAACATTTACATATACGCATATTTGCATTAGAAGGAAGTGCATGAAACAGTACAATGAGAGATGCTAACATTGGCATGCAAAGATGCTCACAATGACACTGCTAACATGCAGGTGTAACTTCATTACTTTAGCATGCTGACATTTGCTAATCAACACTATGCAAAAAGTGCAGCTGAGGCGGAAGTATTGGACAAATTGAGTGACCTGGTGATGGTGCTGGATAAAAAGTCAGAGGATCACCAATGTTATTACATCCAGACAGGGTCACAGGATGTCTGTGCAAAATTTCATTCAATCCATCCAATAGCTTGATCCCTAGAGTTACAGTCAACAAGAGCAAAGTAAGCAGAGAAGTGGAAATAATTGAAAAGTAATCGATAAATGGTTGAATCATCCAGCTTATGCCACTGAAGTGATAGTAAAACAAACATGAACTTGACCAAACTAACAAAAAAAGACTACAATTTAATGATTGCTATGTCCTGTACATAATATCAAAACCACCCACAACTATGTTTACACACAGAAAGAAACAAACAAAACAAAAGAAAATCTTTCCATCACGTTGGTAGAAGTGTGAAATCCAGTGGACCATTGCATTCTAAGGCCATTCATTTATATTCCACAACATCTTATAGCTCTAGTGATCTACCTTCACGATAACTGTCAGCCTAACAGTGATCCTTGTCTGAGCAGAGTCACTCAACATACTCCACCCTTTGAAATGTATTTTTGTCATTGGCCTTCTTCCAGTGGCTTACAACCAAGTCCCTGAGGCGTCTCCGTTGTAGTCTTCATCATCTAAGCCCGTGTCCATATGCACTCTGGGATCCTCTGAGGTCTTGTTGTCCACATCCCCTCTGCTCCTGGCCTGCTGCACAACTGGGTCTGCTACATCCAAGTTCACTAAAAAACAGAATAATGTAGAATTCTAAAAGCAATGCCGTACAAAGAGCCAGTTATTAACTAAAAACAAGTCCAAACAGGATACAGCGGAGGCATGCTGAACATGGCCCCCTCTTATTACACATTATGAATGACAATTCTGAATGTTAAACATCAAGCCCCCGAATCACATCTAATATCACAAGTCCCCCCCCCCCCCATCACCTAGAGTGCACAATACACCGTCAGGTAATGATTGTTTCATTATCTTAGAGTGACTTTCATCATTTCATGCGAACTGTCTGAACTACCTGAACCAGAGAGGCAAAGGTACATCATGCGTCTTATGATTGGTTCGGTTCCAACCAACAATGTTTGCAGGTTGGAACAAGATTGTTATTGGCCTGCACTGACTGTTTCCTATATTTCTGTTGGTTGTTTTGTTTAGACAATCAATATTGCAATATAGAAAAATGCTCAGTGGAGCTCGTTACATGATACCAAGTAGCTTCCTGTAACTTGTTTGTTAGATTTTTCACAATAAAGGGGAGAAAGATCTTTATTTTAGTTAAGGCAACAACCAACAAATTCATCAGTACCACTCTATTAAAAAAAATAAAATAAAAACTCAACAGGCCTCTTTTATTGCAGAAAGTTTTGCTTGTCAGGTGTAAATGATGAAATGACATGTACAGCACCCTGGAACTGGCTCATCTAAATGGAATAGAGCTATCATTAATATTATAATCACACCTGTGCTTTTTTCAACTATGAGAAGACAGAGTGTCTGCTGTAAAAGAAAGGCCTGTAAGGAATACCTAGAAGTACTTGAACTCGCTCATCTCTTCCAGCTGTGTTCTTGTTCCCAGGTCCTGAGTGCTACCAAACAGAACACTAAACCAGTCTAACAAAACAGTGTGATTTAGACTTATCCAATATACTATCGTACCATTTTGTATTAACCTGATGGTGATGCATGCAGAAACACACACATTATTCTGAGTAATCTTCACTAATAACACTGGTTTCACTTCAGTTCCTATAAACTGCCACTAGAGGGTGTGGCCTGTACCGACAAACATGCATGGACAATACCAACAGTTCCCTTTCATGTAGTTTTCTACTGACACCATCGGTTATTTTAAATGTAGAAGGTTTCTGATATAATGTTTATATCATAAACAACCCAAAATACATAACACATGTGATACCCTATAACTATCTAATATTATTTTCTCCATATGTCTAAATAGTATTTCGATAAAACAGTCTGAAAGTACTGATCAGCTTTTCGTTGACCTGGTTATAATCTGCAGAGAAATGCAACCAGTGAACATGCATCACAAGTGGACAGACAAAAAAACGCCAAACCTATTGTTACTCTCCTAAATGATTTTATCAACACTAACTTGAGAAATGAATCATTTGACATTGAAACAGAATAGGGAGTTGAATATAAAGATATGGAGAAACAGGAGTCAAATAATGCCTTGTTTGGCCGTGCCATTGGGCATGTGCTGGATCACTGTGTGATAGTCATCTCTGCCTACTGGATGTACACTATGTGTTGTGTGACAGGCTAGTAAAACTGGGCGTGGGCCTATTTTTATTATAACACGTATTCTTGTTTCAGTAGATTATAAAATGAATTTAGACAAACCCAAATCAAACATAAGCATTGTACATACTTACTGCATATGCAACATGCTATCATTCTTTCTGATTGCAGCAGTGTTAACAGTTTGACGAGCAGCTGAAAGAGGGGGCAGGCTGGTGGCTTTACATTGAAATGACAATCTTAAAGGGTGTAAAGAATCATGATCATGATTTTCATGATCTTGTTTGGCTGATAAAACGCGCCTGTATACACTTTCAGGCATCTAATATGAGGTTTTACATGTAACACTTCTGGCATAATAGTGTTGATGGTAAACCGCAGGACTTTTATACACACTGATGTAAGTACTATGAAATCCAAAATTGTGCTCTTAACTTGTGTTGCTGGCAAGCAGCAGGGTTTTAATTTATGCTAACGTTACTTGTTTTCATGCTACGTTGTGTGAGGGAGACTTTGGTGCTTTTAACCCGTGCTGTCTGTTTAAAGGTTTGGAACAGTCATTTTTCACTACCTTCAAGAGCTAATTTTATGTGGTCAGGGTTGGTATTATAACTACAACTAGTAGCTATACCTGGACTTCCACGCGTCATATTAGCTAGTTAGAGCTGGCAGATTTCCAGAAAGTTTGGCATGTACTAAAATGAGTGCCACATAAAACGTAATGCTAAAACATAATTTTAAGTTGTTCTTTTTCAGGAAAGTGCAGAATAAGTTTGTGTTTTTTATGCTTGAGCATGATACATCATGATGTGTCATGGTGTTGCCACCCCTTCATGCCAACAGCTGCATTTTCAGCCCCTTGCTTTAGGACTCAAGATGAGGACAGTTACTCATTCTCCTTCTCCACCCCATTTTCCTAGGTTACCCAGGTGTCACTGCCCTCTTTCTAAATCCACAAACATTAAGTGAATACATTAAAATGTATAAGAAGCCAAACAGAATCCAAAAACTGAACAAACCACCAACCGTATGACGTTATGTGTCGCTGGTTAGCTGCTAAATCATCTTGGAGACCTCTCAGACCATTTCTTCGACTTTTCACGCGTGCTGTGTCCTGATCAAAGAGGTCTGCGGAAAACCAGAGGACGCAGTTTGTGTAGAGGGGAATGTTGGGAGATTTCATGAGTCTTCATTTCTGTACAGATTTGATCTTAGTTTAAAGTTGGGTTATTTTCAATCTGATTAACTATAAAGCTCACAGACATTAAACGCACACACCATGGATGTACCTGTATGGCTGATGAATGTTAATGAAGCACTGAAGCCCCTATGTGTGATGCTGCTGTCGGACGTGAACTGAAGCACCATGACATTGTGGTAGGACAGGACAGGAGGAGGGATACTTCTACCACACAGCACCACTACACAAAAATGACAAAATAAACTTTTTTTTGCTCGTAATGTTAAGTCATTTTTAAATTTGAGAATAACGCTACAGAAGACATGCAGGGAGACGGACATAAAACAAGCAGGGCAAAGAGAATGTGAAGCTAGTTCAACCAAGTATAGGAGAAAGCATTTTTTAAAGAGTTGTGCCACCCAGGCATCCATCATCCATCCCACCTATCTCCTCTGTTCCCTCCACATCTCCCAGGACAGTGAGGGAATCATACAAGCATCCGTCAGACTCCTCCAGGTGAAAATCAGAAAAATCAAGCTGGAACAGAACACGATAATCAGCCTTTGATTACTGATCAGTTTGTGACAAAATGCTGTTTTTAAAGCTTTTCAGGTTACTTTGATTCAGCAGAAGATTTTGTGCATCACCTTAACAACGTGCCCCTGTGGAGCATAGACAACCCAGCGGAGGACACAGTCATTACTGTAGAATTGTGGGTAATTTAGGCTGTGGAGAGCAGTCTGATCCTCAAGTACAATCACTGTCCCGCATCCTGATTGAGCACACACACGCACGCACACACACACACACACACACACACACACACACACACACACACACACCCATTTAATACCATTGCAGAAAAATAACAAATAAATAACACAATTACACACATTGACCTGCACACTGAAAACAAAGGACACATTATTAACAGCTGAGTTCATCCTCTCTTCAGCCAAAATGTGTGTGTGTGTGTGTGTTACTCATTATGGTGTCATGGGACATCTGCCCGCGCAACTGCCACGTTGCTACGAAATCAACAGACATAGCAACGGTTCCAACTGTGCATGAACTGTTCATACAGTGTGTACAGTTATAGGTAAAGCTCACAATCTATCAGCCTGCCATACTGTTCTGTGTATATGCCTCTGCATTTCATGCCGAGGTTCATGTGCCTGTGTGCTGTATCTATGTGTTTGGATCGTGTGTGTGTGGCGTTTCCCACCAGGATCAGAGTGTCCCTGGACGGCACGATGCCTAACGACAAAGCCACTTCCTGCTCTGTTAATGTCAGAGGAAAAGACAAGTGTTGCATTCTGGGAATTCATGAGCACTGGGCCTGGAAGCACACTTCCACAGAAAATACCTGTGAAAACAGAGAAAATGACAAACGAGGATTAAGCATGTTATAATTCAGTATGGACCCTAACCCTCCGTCAGTTGGGGGTTTCAAGGATAGTTTAACATTTTGCTTATTTGCTTTCTTTCCGCAAATGAGATGAAAGAGATTGATAACAATCTTATGTCTGCATTAAATTGTTAAAAAGGGAGCAGGAATGTAAAAAAAATCCTGTGCTTGGCGACAGTATTTGGTATGCATTGACATAAGGTATGTATTGTTCTCCTCATCTCACTCTCAGATAAAGAGCAAATAAATGTTTTTCCTAAAATGTTGAACTATTCATTAACTGACACACGATCAGAGATCCTGGTTGGCCTTGCTGCAATCTGATAAATGTGTATGCAATCATGAAAGCGCAGTCTCACTGTGACTCACCAACAGGCCTGCGAGTCCCTACTGAAACAGTGAGGCGATCATAGCGGCAGTAAGAGTCATTCTCCAGATCAAAATGATCAAACTCCAACAGAATACTGTGACGAGGAGGTACGCTGATACTCCACACACACAGCCTGAACGGACACAGAGATTGAAGTTATCCAGGGTAGTTTACTCATGTTAATTTGATTTATCGATTCATTTATTTTCCTTAAAATTTCTTCAATGATATTGCTTTTATGGCAGTTAGGTCACAATTATAACCGTTTGTTATCACTCACTGGTTGTTGTCATAGTGATCACCAGGGAGGGCAGGGTTTCTTATTACCCCTCCACTGTCTGTGACAGGTCCATCTCTCATGCTGCAGAGCTCTGACAGACAGACAGACACACACACAGTACTGCATGCATCAAAGCAGCATTGTGAAATATAGACGAATAAGAGTTGCTGTAATGAGAGGAAAAACAACTCACTCGATATAGTCCTTCCCTGCTGCTCATCAGCTAAAGCGAACACACATACATAAAAAGATAATAAAGAAAAAAGTCCTTGTTAATATCAAATACTTGTTATCAAATGTCATATTAATAAACAAACATCTTCTGGGAGGACTGTGTGCTGACACCCAGAGATGGACAGCTTTTCAATTAAATGATTTTAAATACATATTAAATAACTTTAAATTGTTTTGTCAATTATGTGTTGCTGGGTAGAAATTATTTTGCATTTGTTTTTGAAACACTAACTTATTTCATTTCATTCGCAAATAAGACCCATTTTTTATCCCCAGGTTTAAGCTGTAGAACACTGGAGTAATCCCAGTCTTTGGCTGAATGTAAGTCAGTCACATGGCATGTCCTGCCAGGTCCAGCAACATGCTGAATTTGTATTCCTCGTGACCAGTAGCTTGAGGAAAGAAGCTGCTTTGGTGTTTGGTGCAAATTTGATGACACATAAAATACATTGGAAGAAAATAGCAAGTAGCAAACACATGAGATCTAGAAACCTCCCAACGTGAACCCCTGAATTTGCAGCTCCCCACCTCCAACACATCCTGATTGGCCACATCAGAACTATGAAAGCTCATCTTTTCAATGTAGGGGGGTTAAGGTCAAAACCATATTGAAGCTACTAAATACCAAAAATGTGATGTCAGTTTGAAAAGAATTCCTTTTTATATTTTTAATTTACAAATTACTTGAACCCCTCCATCCTCTATAGCCGAGAGAGTGCAGGGGAAGAGGGGATGTTCAGTTGGATTTGTTGGTCTAGTCTACCTGGCTCATTCATCTTTGATCTGGCTGAGGTTTGTGCAAGTTAGAATACGTGGCCCCGACCATGGCTCTCAAATATCAGTAGCCTAACTGGCCTGTGTATTGATAAATCCATGGAACTGTCCATGGTGCTAAAGTAGAAGTCGGATTTGTAATTGTAATATTCTGTCAGTCCCACCCTCCTCTCAGTTTCATCTCAGATGGATCTATAATATTCCCTAAACTATACTATTATAAAATAATACTCAATTCTATTCCAAATTATAACCTATAAGTAGTGTCACCATCCTGATCAAAGTGACAAGTAGCAACGTGTAGTCATGGGGTGCTTCCATTGGGCCAACCCACCGTTAGAAATGAACAAATCCCTGACTGCCTACAGTATTCACTGATACCCACGTACAATGTAATGTTAAAGACTCATTACCAAAGCAATTTTAATCACCTGGAAGGTGTTATTATAAGGGGTGCATGTAGACAGCGATCTTAGCTAGCATGTTGCAAACTTTTGTGCACATATCCAGAAGGTGAACATAGCTTAGCATTTTGTGGCCAAGGGGCCAAACATTTTTCCCAGTAGCTGGCGGAGACCAAACACTGAGCTAAAAGGAGAATAAAGATCGAACTTAAATTTGTCAAGGGACGAGAAAAGCAACTCCCAGTGAATGATAATGTTGCTCTATATGTGCATATGGATGTGCAAACTAACAAGTCTTTGCACACAAATTTGCTTCACTTCATAAGGTCAATATGCCAATCTTGCGTTTCCAGCTTGTTTCCACTGCCCTCTAGTGGCCAATTAAAAAAAAAAAATCAATGTATGCCGGTTTAAGATTAAAACAAAAAATTAAGGGCTTTAGTTTGCTCAGACCAGCAGTCAAAAGTGTCAGCTGAGCCTAACACAACACAAACATTTTAGACTTTTCAAGGGTCATCTGAAAAGTCAGACAGTTCAACATTGGATTATCTTAATAAATTGTTAGTGTGTTCCAGTATTTCATAAACTATATAGTGAAAAACTGAACCTTATGTTAACCTTATCTCAACCTACCCTCTCTCAGTTTACGCTTAATCCAGGACAGCAGCAGCCGGACATCAGTGAAAACCCCGGGAGACCCTCTTCTGGAAGGGTGGCGGCTGCTGTTGTTTCCCCAGCTCCGACCACATCCCTTCCCCCAGGAAGTTACACCAACCGCTACCCAGTGACCACCACCTGAACCTGCAGGACATACCAGAGGACCTCCTGAGTCCCCCTGGAGAGAGGATGAAGGAAGGAAGGCATGAATGGATGAGTAACAACACTGCAAAAACCTATTTAAAGCTACTAAATAATGGGATTTCTTCAAAACAGATGACTGGTTCATAGTACGCAGGTATTATTGAAGCATCGCTGCTTTCAGTAGCACAGATTACATAGGGCCCTTAAACTAAATGGAGTGTAGAATAATAGAGAAAAAAGGCAGTACATTTATTTTTCTACCTGGCAGGCATCTCTCCCTCCTCTCTCAGGTCCGGCACACAGAACTGTCATGGCTGGCTGAGGCCAAGCTGGTCTCTGGTTACGAATTGAACTTTTGACAGTTTGGAGAACGTATTTGCATTTGGCTGGGTCCACCAAGTCTAACTGGACCTCTCTCAGTACCGCAGGAAGACGACCCTCTAAGGCAACAGTAGAATACAATATAACAAAATGAAAGCTCAAGTCTGCTTTATAAAACTTTGGCGGGTGTGAGAGAACACCTTACTTTCCTTCATCCTGCCCCATCCACCCACAATGCAACTGGTTTCAGGTGGAATGTTCTCATCAGGCAGAGGCAGACATATTGGCTGGGCACGGGATCCTGTTGGAAAAAATCCCTTACCAGTGACTTAACAAAATGTGATCAGTACTACGGTAAGGGCTCAGCGTCATATAAGAAAACTATACTTAACAGAATTATAAACTCAACACTTTTGTTTTTGCCCCATTCAACATGAGCTGAACTCACAGATCCAAGACTTTCTATATGTTCACAAAAGGCCTATTTCTCTTGAAAAATCAAAAATCAAAATCTGTGTTAGTAAACACTTCTGACTGGTTTCCGGACACCGCCAGACTCCCCAGTGAAACTGCACATTTTCAAGAGGCCTTTTATTGTGGCCAGCCTAAGGCCTTTTATTGTGGCCAGCCTAAGGCCCACCTGCGCAATACCCATGTTGTCTGATCAGCATCTTGATATGCCACACCTGTGAGGTGGATGGATTATCTTGGCAAAGCAGAAGTGCTCACTAACACAGATTTTGACAGATTTGTGAGCAATAATTTAGAGAAATAGGCCTTTTGTGTATGAAGAGAAAGTCTTAGATCTTTAAGTTCAGCTTATGATGAATGGGAGCAAAAACAAGTGTTGCGTTTATCATTTGGTTCAGTGTATTATAATCGTCAAAATGGAAACCTGCCCAGTCGAATGTGTTGATCCAACTCCATCAGTGCTATGTCGTAGCTCATAGGCAAAGCATGATGGTATTTCTCATGGACTGAGACAGACTTGACGAGGAAGACCTGCTCCTCTTCATCATCCACTCTCCGGTCATATTCTCCCACCACCACTCTAACACCACTGAGGAACTCTCTACACAGAGCAGAGAAGTATTGATGTTGTGTGTCCATAAAATGAACAGTCAACATCAGCGTGCAGTTCAGGAACAAGCATTGTGCGCATGGCATAAGAGCAACTTGGAAATGGTAGCACAAATGAGTTAATGGGGGGGAGACAAGTAAGAACAGTACTTAGAGAGTGATGCAAAGCAGTGCGCGGCGGTCATTATCCAGCGATCAGTCAGGATGGCCCCTCCACAGAAATGAAAGCCCCTGTTCTGCAGTGAGACCTGAGCGAAGATAACACACGCTTTACAGAAATTCAACGTTTACACAGCTTAAAAATATAAATGCAGAAGTAAGCAGGACAAGAATCTGGAAGCTACTGGTTATGATAGTGTATTGTGTTAGCATGCTATTTTAGCATGTATCTTCAAAAACAGCTGAATTCCTACCCATAAGCTAGCGGCGACAAGTTAGAGGAAAAGTCAGGGTCCTCTGGGGCTATGAATGTCTGTCAAATATTATGGCAAACCAGATATTTCACTCTGGGCCGTCCAGCAGAGCAGCTGACAATACCATTGCCTAAAGGTTTAGCTAAAGATTTCTAAGGGCTCATTTTGGTATACCTGCTTCATTTGCCTGTTGCTACATTTGTTGTTGCATTACAAAAATTGACCACTTTACTGATAAATGCCTAGGAATGCATAAATCATGTATCATGAAAAACAGATCCAGCCCAATGCAGCTGAAGTTGTTGATGTGATATGCTAATAAAATAATTGTTTCCAACTCAATGACCACAAAATGTTTATTATTAATTATAGTATTATTAATTATTATGTTAGATAATATTGGCAAAAATGGCATATAATTAAAAAAAAACATTAACTTTGCAGCCTTGGTGTCAGAGGGAAGCAAATAAGTAATGTACTGCAACATTTTCATGCATCTGAATGTCAATTTTGAAGTTCTGAAGTAAGTTTAACAAAACAGATGATTCAGCTGTGAGGTCAGCACACTTGTGGCTGAGCACTTTCTCTGGTGCGCAAAAAGTAACAGATACCAGCAAGGAGATAAATAGAAGAAGTGGTTAGTTTGTGTTGGCAATGTGGCAAAAACAGGGCTGAACAGAAAAAGAAACCTCAGCAAATGCCAGCTCAGCACACAAAGAATAAGGACTAACTAATCTGAAGAATGGTAGATTACTGACAAGCCATGGATGTGATCCATATGCAGCCTCGGCCCCTCCAACGACCCTCGCCATGGAGCTCCACACCTGAGGAATCCCACACTTTGACCCTGGCAGAGGGTGAAATCTACTTAGTCTTCTCACATTCATTCTGTTCAGTGTTTTGACCACATAAAAATATTCAATAAAAACAAATTCATATCTGCCTTCCCCTGTTTGGTATCCACCTTTTCACTCACCTGATTGAGCAGCATCGATGCCGGTGTTTACCCAAAAGCAGAGACAGAGCAGAGTGGCAACGGTCCTCATCGCTAACACACATCAGGAATGGTCCTACTGGGAAGACAAAATGCTTTATAGACCCATCTGTGTGTGTGTGTGTGTGTCTGTGTGTACTGATTAACAAGCCAGTAAAAAGGGAGTGATTGAATGTGTTTGCACTCTCAAGGTCAACTGTGGTGTGTGGAGTTTTGTACGTACAACAAAAAGACACAAACAGCCCAGCTGCTGTAAAACACTGAAAGAGAAACGGTCATAAAATGCAGACAGAAATCCAGGGAAGGCTAGCCGTTACTGACGCAGATGCAGGAAGAAAAGAAAAGCAGAGAAATAAAGTTGAAAAACTTAAATATTTGGATTGTTTTTTAAAATATTTTTGATGTGAAAAAGATGGAGGAAAAAGTGATGCATTGGTATGACAGCCGTTGCTCTTTCCCCCTAGTTAAAGAGCTTGTTGTGAAAGCCTGAAAATATCAGACAACTTGTGGTGGTCAGCGTAACCTTTGAGGCAAAGCTTTATAAGATGGGATACAGGAAACTGAGCCCTTACCACATCCAATTTATGACGAAACTGCAGTGAATCTGTGTAAAGAGAACAGCCTGAGTCAGACGTGTGGCCAGAGCAGGTAAGTGTACATTCAAAATATAGGAAGCAGTTCCAATGAAACACTTTATTATAGCGGCAGCAGAAATCAGACAGGCAGATATCACTGAATCTGGAGGAATAAACCTTTTCTTAAATGCTATCAGCCAGTCCAGTTGCATCCTTCCTATTTGACAGCTGATCCATTCAAAAAGCCTGGACATGGAATCGATTTTATTTTGGTCATTAAGTTTTCATGTAAATGCAGTGCTGCAATACTTCTGAGACTCTCTTCCACTTAGAGAAAGTTATACATTATCAGTCAGCTTGTAAAGTTGTTGCGGCAAACTTGCTTGTTTGTACATACAACAGATGCAGAGCAACATAATTCAGCATTCATCTAGAGTTTTGTTTCTGTCCACTTGACAGATGTAAGTTCAGGTCCAGTCGTGGACGAAGTATTCAGATCCTTATACTAATACCACATTGTAAAATACCATTACAAAGTACTGTATTGAACATTTTAAAGTTAAAAACATGCAAGTATAATAAGAAAAAAGGAACTTGAAAGTATTAAAAGTAAATGATGCAGAAAACAAGTCCCATGTGACTGTTAGTGCTATATATTACATCCCTAGAATATTACTCATTCTTGTAAAATCCAGATTTTATTGAGGTAGAGCTCATTTTGTATCAGACTCCAATTAGTAAGTATTTTAATAGTTGCAGTCTGATTAAATCAGATTAATGAATCAGAATCTTCATTAATCAAAAATAAAATTTAGAAATGCAGTTACAGTTAGGGGACACCTTCATAAAGCTGGTTTTGGCCAGCCAACAGTCCAAACCTTATTAACGTTCAAGTTTTTAAAATAATTAAAATTTGTGAAGCTGGAAACATGAAATGTTTTTGCATGAAAAATGACAAAAACAAAAATTAGTTGCTAGTTCATAGTTTCAGCTGCACTTTTATAAACTGTTTATAAAAGTTTAATTTAATACTGATGAACTCTTTTTTATTATTATATATGGTTTGTGTGTAAAAAAGTTAATTTGTAAACTAACTACTACAGCTGTCAGATAAATGTAGTGGGGTAGAATAGAAAGTAGCATGAAAAGTACAGGTACTTCAAATGTGTGCTTAAATAAAGTACTTGAGTATATGTACTTACACAGTGGCGGACAAACTAAATCTAATATTCACACTCTTTTCAACTCTTTTGGTCTCTACCAGCTCTGGGGGGGGAACTCGTGGCTCCTTAGCTTCTAGAGGTTTGACCTTCTTCACCACCAGCTAGCTGCTAACTTTGCCTGTTATTCCTAATTCATTTGAGCCACTGTTAACATAAATATTTATTGGTTCAGCCCAGCAGTATCTGTACTGTAAATCTACTTGCCATCTTTGGTCATACTGTACTAGTCCTATTCCGGTTCTACCCAGCAATATATTTGAGTGCATTTCTTCCTGAGAGGCAGTAAAGACTTACCAGACAGCAAATCAAAAAGCTTTAATGAACTGCACATAGATTAAATCACCATTTTGTTGGCAGTAAAGTAGCAAAATGGATAGTTATACAAAAAAAGATCCAGAGTATTACCCTCACATTAACAGATATCCAGTATAGATGTTCAGTGAGAGCGTGTTTTCTGCCTCTGGGCTCACACTCTAAGCCCTTTAAGCCCCTGGTTCCTGTTTATGTAGCCCAGTGGCCCCGGCCCCACTGGGCGCGACTCAGTGCTCGGCACGGTTGCTGGGCCACAGTTACCATGCAGCTGTTGCCCGGTGTTGCAAAGCAGAACATAAAGCATTAAGAGAGACCAGCTGTCAACAGATCAACTCATCACAGTCAAGGGTCACCGCCTAGTGTCTTAGTTTGTTCTGTCTGTGTAAAGCTGCTAAAGACAAACTATCAGACTTGTTGAGATGGTTCCTCCCTCATACATAAACTCAGATTAGTGTCAGGGCATTTGTCTGGCTTCATTCCAGAGCATCAGAGAGTTAGGAAGCCATTTAATGTCCATGAATTCTTTATGTAAAGCCGGAAGCAGCAGAGGCATTTTCAGTGCACTTCATTGTTAAACGTACTTGAGCTGCGAAGATGCCAAAAAAAAAAACCAAACAAACAAACAAAAAAAAAACAGTTCAACACTTGCTATAAAATAGCCAATAGTGAGATAAGTGTAAGACGGGCATTCCTCTTTTCTGTTCACATTCAGGGCTCTGTCTATTACATGAGGTTTGTTTCCCCCAGATTTTAGGGTTTATACATAAAAAAAAAAAAAAAATCCAAATTGATTTGTTTCATGTTAGTTTTAACCCACCAACATGGATATATTAGTAAACACCAGATGCTAAAATGAGTTTACATTGTAGGAAACTCCAGTTTTCAAACTGAGGTTTGATGGCTCGACCACTTGCAGTGAAAAACAAAACCTCTCCAGTGTAAAATGATCTCCAGACACAATCTGCAGCTCTAGCTTACGTGGCAACCAGAGTCAAGCTGAGGGCAACAGATCAGACAGTATTTATGTGAACGAGTAATCATGTTACCTGTCTGACTGTAAACCCGTATAAGGACACCTTTCAGAGATTGTGATAAGGATTTTTTTTAAACAAATTACTCACTCAAAAAAAAAAAAGAAAAAAAAAAAGCTTGAGACCATTTTCAGCAAATGAAGTTAAGGTTACCATGGCAGGGCACTGATCATCTAAACCAGAAACGCTTCCCCTCTAGTCGTTTCTAGAAATGAAACCTGAGCCATCCAAATTGAGGACAGGCCTTTCATTCATGAGTAGAGTATAATCCTGAATGGAAGAGTTAAATCTTAATGGTGCTGTTCAATAGCAGACACAGTGTGTGAGGAAATATCTGTTCATGCACTACAGGAAACAGATCAGCTGGGTAGATTAAGACTAGTGGTTCATTTGTTTCACTGTCAATCATGCTGTCGCTCCCTGGTTGAATCTCAAATAGTGACAAACTTCATTTCAGAGAAATCAAACGTCTTAATCGGGAAGGAGGATTAAACTCATTTATTCATTTTTTGGTTTACAAACAAAAGGCACCCATTGATTTATTGTTTTTGGAGTTTCACATTGACAATAACTGTGGCAAGAATATTCCTTCTTCTGAAATCACACTGCTCAAAATAAGAGAACCACATGAACACATTTATAAAATGAACATGGACACTCACCAGTATGAATGCAATCACAACCTCAGAAGAAAATGTATTCGCATTCTAGCACAGCCCAAGCATGGTGTGTTGCCATGTAAAGTGAGTAAAGAGAATCTTAGCCATGACAAAAAGGTAAAAACAAACAAACAAAAAACAGAACTTCATGAAAATTTATGAAAAGTTTAAACAGTAAGAAAAGAGCTTTTGATCCAACAAGATCCTGATGGGAAAGCAAAAGAATACAGAATTATATACATAAACTGTTTTAAGTGCCAAATCCAAGTGGAGTTCAAAAAGCTGCAATCCATTATTCAAAATGACAAGTTTCCTTTGAGGCCCCGTAAATCTATTTTATCAAGTCAGCCCCCCCCCGTACACACATTATCGCAGCACTTTCTGACAAAGTTGGAATACTTTCAGTTATTTCATGACCGTTTTATATTTGTGTTCATGGATTGAAAAGGGCGGGGCTTTGATGACTGGTCAAGACAGAGTCAATCAAATTTGAGCCAAGTACACTCACACAGTCTTTATGAAGGACATTAGTGGAGTTCCCGACTGCTAAACTCTGAAATACTATGTTGGATAAATTGGTACATAAAATATAAATGACAACTTCCTGTGTTTTGGAGAGTCTTCATCATTGTGAGGTAATGAGGGGAGGACTTAACTGGTGGGCTTTAGAGGTGCTGGTAGGCAATTTGCTACATTTGGACAACCAGGTTAGTCGTTGTCCAAAATGTGGCAAATGCCACCCATTTCCTGTCTTTAGGCTAAGCTAAGGTAAGCAGCTGCTGGCTGTTGCTTTCTTATTTGAAAGACAGATAGAAGTAGCATCAATCTTCTCATCCGTCTCTGCAAATGCATTTTCCAAAATGTCTTACCATTCCTTTAAACTCTGATAAATGGGATCGGGGGTTGTCAAATCTTTAATGAAAGCTATGTTTTCAGGGGCTTTCTGTACTTTGAATAATGGATCAATGTAACTATTTAAGATTAATTCCAAATGGAGTTCATGCTGATGTTAATGGCATGTTTGATGAAAACCATTTCTATGATTTAGTAGTTCCAGACAAACATGAAAAGGACCCGTTCATCGCTCACTCTGCGAA
>JAPMOB010160959.1:0-15668 GCA_029875015.1 Lepomis gibbosus
CTATCTATCTATCTATCTATCTATCTATCTATCTATCTATCTATCTATCTATCTATCTATCTATCTATCTATCTGTATGTTAATGTCACAATAATCATACATAATCACATAGTTGAATATGAGTGGTGTTCCAAGCTGTCATCCCTATCTACTTTACTTTTTTTCAAAGCTGTCACCAATAACAGCTTCCCTTTGGTGAAAATTTATGTCCACCTGTCACTGCAGATAAACACTGATTTTGCTTGACATTCATGGAAATTAAGCGTGTGTTTATGGAGACTGGGCATAACCTTGGGGTGTATTCCCAGTTAAAAATACTGACCATGTTATGTTGTTGCCTTCATGGAGATTGCAGCAGCCTGAAAGACCCTTGGTCTCTACACATGCAGCGGAGGGGGAAAATATATCTTTCACACTGCAAGAGTCAAAAGAATTATTTTCATGCGGAACTCTGTTCACACAAAAAACTTAATCCATATAGTTAACCAAATATATATTATTCTTTAATTGCGTAGCAGTGTTACTTATATGGCATCAAGAGGTTTAAGTCCATGTGCGTGTGTGTTCCTCAGCTGAGTGCCTCCATACCTTATCATTTGGCAACAGTTTCATGATGGATGTCTCTCTGGCGCTGTTACCAGGCAGCAAGGGTAAGCCTAAGCTGTTCCTACACAGACATCCTTTAGGTTGTGCACCATACAAACACACTCATGCACAAACAGACATTTTTCCTCTCTTGTCATCCATCTCAATTTCCACCACTGCTGTAGTGCCTGTAACTGAATCTCATTAAAAATGCTGCAAGTGCCTCATGTCATTTTGCCTTTCGAGTTTACATGCCTTTCGTCTGTTTGATGCTCTTCTTCATCCCTCCCTTCCATCTCGCTTCTGTTTATAAAACCTAAACCTGTGTGTGTGTGTGTGTGTACTTACATGTGTGAAAGCTTCTTTTCTTCTCACAGTTCCAATTCTGGCCTGTGGGGGGGATGACTCTCAGGTGCATCTGTACGTACAGTCCAACGGACAGGTAAGATCAGCTTGCTCCTCTCTCAGGGGTAGCTCATTCATATATTCTGGGCCAATTCTTTAATTTTAATTTGAGTTTGAGGGCAACATTTGATCTTTTTGAACTGCTCTACAACAGCTCCAGAAAGCCATGTCACTTCAAGGACATGAAGACTGGGTTCGTGGAGTGGCATGGGCATCTCTAGGTGAGTACTACTGTTTCAGGTGTAGAACTGGTTTGAAGCCAATCCCAGCTGACAATGGGCGAAAGGTGGGGTCAGGTTGGGAGTCCGCAAGATGTTTGTGTTCGTAAAAAAAAAAAAAATGATGATAGGATTCTTAGATTTACTGTTTAATGCCTCCTTTGAACCTTTTTTTTATCTGCAAGCACTGGATTTAGGCAAACAAGATATAGTGTAATGTGTGGCAAGTTGCAAGTAGGGCCAAAATGTTCAGATGTGCCCTTTAAAAAAGTGAAAACAATTAGGATGTTTTTCCAATTGTATGCATCCAAATAATAGCATTTTTTGGTACACCTTCTTTTTTCCAATATGGTGTGTTTGTCTTCTGAAGACTTAAAAACTTGTGCTTGTGGTTCCCCCTCTATCTTTGGTTTATCTAAAGCAAGCAAAGCTGGGTAATATTAGGCTTTGAAAGACTCAGATAACATGTGATTGGCTGAATGCTGAGAGTTGGGAGGAGATTTTCCATCACAGCCTTCAACCAATTTGATGAGAAAGGCAGACAAGTGCATTTTGACCTTCTTAAGGCAAACAAGCAAAACGATTTCTCTTTTTTTAAGATCATTGGAGGATTAAAAATTAAACCTATATTTCAGATTCACCGACCAGTGTGTTGTTATTCACAGTATTGAGATAGCACATGCATGGATTCAGTCCAGGCTCTCTACTAATTGTGTAACCCTCTTCAAAGGCACTTCATTACTGCACTGTTCTGACTGTGTAAAAGTCATTTCATCTCCTTTACGAGCCCTCTCCACTAGTGTCTCCATCCCACTCACAGTCTATGACCTACTCCATGCTGTCAAGCCAAGAGCCAGCAAAGAGACAGAGAGAAGTTTGTTTATAGGAAATATCCCCATAGGAATGACAAAACCCTCTCTCCACTGTGATAGAGTTAAATAAATCATTCTGTTCTTTTATGACTTGGCAGATGGCAAATTGCAGCACTAGAGGTGCAGTTTATCATAGCTGTTATACACTGGGATTCAGAGCATGATGCTATTTTTTGCTTTTGTGTTGTTTTTTTTAATTCTCTAAATTTAAGATTTTCTTTCCATCAAACTTGGTAGTAGAATAAAATTGGCTCTAAAATCAGCTGGTTGTGTGTTCTCAATAATGGGTATTATTGTCACTCTTAAAATCAGTTTAGATTCATTATCAGAATTAAATTATGCAATCAACATGAGACACATCTTTTTCTTAGAGCAGATACAGGCAGAGATGTGATTTCATACATACTACACTACATAATTATGTGATTGTAATATTTATTTTAAGGTTATTTGTTGTAACTCAGGGAGGGGTTAAAATATTGCTTCACAATCCACAAAGCTGGAGTTGGTCACGATTAGTTTATTTAGAGGTTCTTTATTCAGAATTAGAAATTTCCTGTATTTTCACCTCTTTGTTATGTTTGCTGTAAATATTTTGTATTGTTTTGACATCTTGGGGGTATTGCTTTTTAAAAGAAATTTAGGGTGAAAGGGAGGCTCCAACGAAAAATAAATCAGACTGAGGGAACGTCTTGTTTTTTTATCTAATGAAACAAAAGATTCAGCTCCACTCCCCACCGCAATCACACTGTCCCTCTAGGATGTTTTAAAATGTAATGAATTAATAAAAACTCACACGCTCGTCATTTAAGATGAGTTTCAACTTCATTTGTTGCCTATAGGTAATTTATTTTGTCACTAGTATCAAAAACAATGTTCCATTAAAAAATACAAATCATCACTTCTTGTTGCGCTTGTTGCCCCCCTACCCCAGAGGCCAAAAATTCAGTTTATGCAGGTTTAGGTTTTATCAACCATGTTAAATATGTTAAACACTAAACTTCATATGACGGTTCTCAATGTATTGCTTAACTCCACAATAGTAATTATTTGATAACACTTTTTTACAGGAAAATAAATAATAAACAGGCAGTTTTGAACAATTCAGTGATAGGGTAGTTTAAGAGTTGATAGAAATGTCTTTCACTCGGGAAGGTTTTCAGGTTCTCTCTCTGACTCGTTCAGGTGGGGAGCTGTTATTAGCCAGCTGTTCACAGGACTGTCTTATTAGAGTTTGGAGGCTGTGTGCCAAGTCTGGGACAGACGCCCGCACAGAGGACGATCACACCGTCATCAAAATGAAAGAGGACGTTTTTGAAGTGAAGGAGAGAGGTGAGTGGGCCGCACAGGCTTGATTATAAAAAGGGCACTAATTAACCAAATGAAGAGACATGCTTTTTTGATGGTTTAATGGCTCATGGTGGTTACCGACCTCCATAAAGATCCAAGCGTGTTTACCTTTATCAGTGTGACACATAATTAATAGATTTTTAATGGAACATTTAGAATTACATGTACTTGGCCACAAAATGAAATGAGATTTTTTTTTCACCTACTCAGTTAATCATCTGCCTTTCTCTTGCTCAGTGTTTGCTGTGTCTCTTGAGACGGTCCTTGCAGGCCATGAGAACTGGGTCTATGGAGTCCACTGGCAGCCACCTCTCTACAAAGGTACCTTGATTAAAAAGCAGGGAAGTGATTGGTCATTATTCACAACAATGTTAGATAATTGGCAGTGGGTCATTGCTTAAGTCTCTTTAGTAGTTTTTGTCAAACAGGGAATCAAACTTTTTCTTTCAGAATCAGACGTAGCTCCCATTACACATTTCAATCAAATATTCTGTTTCTACAGCCTTTGGAAGCTAATGATTTGGCTTCCAGGCTAAGCTGAGAGACACTGTTTCTCTCTCTTTGTCTTGTGATGTTATTGCTTACAAAAGCCAGCAAGAGAAAGTGTCAGTGAAAAAATAAGAACAAAAAACAGGTGTGAAAAGTTGTTGGCTTAATTAATTCTTAAGGGAAAGGCTGCTGGATGTGCTAAATCTTCTCTTTAAACTTTGGTTGCCCTAAAAGCTTAATACATCAATATCACTTCGCACCTACCCCAGCTTTTGTGTACATCACACATGATACTCTAAGTATGTAAAGCTGCACAGTTATGCAGAAATTATTAACTTTTTCTGCTCATTTATTTTTGCATCTTTACAAACAATTTGTGGTATCATTAAGCTTAGATTATAATAAGACACGATACCCTACATCCTAAAAATTAATCCCTTTAGAAATCCCCTCATAAAATGCATTCTCCTTGTAGTTAGTCTTTGTAGGAAAAATGGCCTGTGTTTTGGAAGACCAGTTAACCCACCCATCCTTGCCTGTAATCTTTTTTTACCTGTAAACACATGCAGGAAGCCTTTGATTTGATGTGTCAGAGCAGACCTCTTTTGTCTAAAACAAAGTGTCAGTATTGTACACTACCAACTTGAATCAATTTGTAGAGCCAAATGCATGATATAATGCAGATTTTTTCTGAATGTTCCCTAATCTTTGCTTTTTAATTGTTCAATATTGGAAATTTTTACTGCTTTAGTCCTCACAGTATTCAAATGAAATAACCTGAAACGGAGCATGACAACTACTCATAACTTGCAGACATGTGGAACTAGACAGGTTATGTGAGTAGACATTGCGTAAGTGGAAGCCAGAGAAGTTGAAGCCACTAATCAAACAATTGATTGTTGTCAGTTGACCATTATTGACTGTGTGCTGCTCCAGCATGTGTTCTGCAATGTCCCTTTGTCTCCCCCTGCAGGTGGTGAGCTGCAACAGCCCCTCAGTCTGCTTTCTGCCTCCATGGACAAAACCATGATCCTCTGGGCTCCTGAGGAGGGGTCTGGAGTCTGGGTGGAGCAAGTGAGTGTTGACTTGAATACCAGGAGGATGTATGCAGATACACATGCACATATGGCATCAGTCACCCTCTGAGGGGAACACACAACCACGCAGACCCACACACCAATTTTTCACTCTATTTCGGCTAGCTTCCCTTTCAGTAACTCTTGACATGATCCAAAGCCAGAGCCCTCCCTTAGTATTCTCTCTCCTGCTGTCAGTGCCCCTGCGTCGGTTTTCCGCTCTCCCTGACATTGAGGTGTCAGGAATAGAAGTGATAGACAGTGATGAAGAGGCACCGAGCCTGGCGCACCACTGTGAGTTTAGACAAGCTGAGGATGTCCTCCCCCATCTTCCCTATCTATCACTCACTCACACTGAACCCCCTCTTTTATGGCCCATTCCTCAACACATCCGACAAGGGATGGAGAGGCTTGGTGGAAGACCTGCCAGAGCCTTTCTCCTTATTATTTTTTCCCTCCATGATCTGTCTTTCCCTTTTCTCTCACCAACTCCCTCCTTTTGTCATTTTCTGTCCACCACCTGCCTCCTTTTCTCCACCACTTGCCTCCTTTTCTCTTCTCCTGTAATGTCTTCCCCTCTCTCACATTATCTCTCTTTTCTTTTCTTTCCTCCCCACCTCATCTCTCTTAGCTCCCAACAGCTGCTGTTGTGCCAGAATGGGGCTAAATTTAACGCAAGTGTGAATGACGAGGAAAAAAGCAGTTCTCTGCCCATCTGTCCCACAGCCTCTTTTTTTTTTTTTGATTTATAAATAGGACTGTCAAATTCTCAGGTGGTTCAGGAGTACCTCAGATTACCTTTCAGCGTACCTGGCCAATACACAAATACACATACTCATAGGCACAGTTGCACAAACTACTGTCATAGACATACGCAAAATGTATTCCACAATGTTCGCAAGCCAGCAAACAAATACACACACACATACAATTCTCATTGCACGGACACGGCTTACCTCGCCATGGCAGGCACCTTGTGTGTGATCACACTCTGATGTGATGAGAAAGATCCCACACTAGATCAGTTACATTTTTTGTGCCTTTGATCTTATCATTCACATCGAAAGTGACGAGCAACAAAAAGCACAGAAAGGAGCGGCCATGAAAGTCCTGATTCTCCTCTCTGACAAAGGGACGATGATTAGGGCCTGAAGCCAGTGCAGATTTCACATATTTTCCTTCGTGTTATCAGACAAAGGTGGGCAGTTGAAAAGAAAGGCAGGAGTGGGCGTTCAAAATCAAGTCTGGTGTGGTCAGTCTCCTTCTACAGCTCAGGCTTTTCCTCTTGATGTCAAAAAAAAGAATATATACCCCATTCCTGAAATAACCTTTTTTGCTGAATGTAAAAGTGCATACTATATGTCTGCTCTCCATTTCTCTCCTCTATTTCTCTTCCTTCTTACTTGTTTTTTTATTTAAACGAGAGAGACAAACCCTTTGAACTGACAGGTTCCCTGCCTATAAAGGAAGCTTAACCTTTGAAGCTCTGTCTCACACACACTCACACACACACACAGAGATGCACATGTGCAACAATGAAGTGAATTAAACTGTATTTACATTTTGTTCCTATCTTTACACGTTTGATGGCCTTTGGGTCCTTTTTGAGTGTTTTCTGTGATCTGAAAAGGCCTCACAAAGGCTTTCATATGGGACGTTGAAGTTTTTGGCAGAGCAGATTCTACAGTGCTAAATGGCCAGCCGTGTGTGTCTTAATTAGCCGATTTTTACAAAGAAGTGCTCCGCTTCTTCACGCTGATTAGAGTAATTGGTGAGATTTAATGGAGAGCGGGGTTAGCAGTGGGGTGGCCTGGGCCCACCGCTGCGTAAAGCACATCTTACTAACGAGACACACTGGTAATTAACATCTCAGACTGACCACAGCGGGCCACTACAATGCCTGGAGGGATTGTCAGTTTGTGTGTTTGAGAGAGAACCTATTTTCAGACCTTGGCTTGTGTACTCTCGTCAAGTTACACTTGACCATATGGCATATCTAGCAAATCACTAAAACGAAAATTAGTTCATATTTTTGAATAATGTGTACTTAATACTTTCTGTTAGAGTAACTTAACGCCAGGCTGACAAGCAGTGTTTTTCTGTCCTCTCTGGTTGAAAGTTTCAAGCCTGTTTCACCTCTGACCACTGCAGCGTCATTGATGGGTGTGGTTGGGTGATATGTGCTCTGTTGAACCTGTAAACCACACCACATAAGTGATGTCACTCAGCCCTGGAGTCCTCCTACCCCTCACTACAGCGTGGGCCCTATTCTGTCAATCTAAGAGCATGGCGTGAAGCGCATGGTGTGGGTGCGTTTGGGACGTGTCCAACTCCAATCTTGCTAGTTTAACGGTGGAAACAGTGGTCAGTGCGCCAGGCACATGGTTCAAAAGGGTTGTACTTAGTCTGTGAATTAGCAGTGGGTGTTTTTTGGGCATAACAGGCAATAAAGAAATAAGAGTGTCATCTCCCATTCCCTTTTAAAAGCCGGGTGTTCTTAAACCTTGGAGCATTGATATTATAATAGCAGATGAATGCCACATTATAAAACCCATCAAATGATTGATTGAATTGCAGACGTACAGCAGAGGTGGGGATATGGACAGAGATGTGGACATGATATAAAAACAATCTCTGGTCATGAAGCAAAATTCTTACATACTTTGCAACTCTGTAGTTTATCAGTGAAGTGTCTGAACTACACTGTTGACTGGAGTCTGTTAACAGACTGACAGACACTATCTCCTCCATGAAACATTTGGACCCTCACTGCGCTGCGTTATTATGAACTATGATGAACCTGTCGTGGGTCACATCTCTCCCCTACACTGGTTCCTTTATTGTGTGTTATATTGATGTGCGAGTGTTTTGGGTTTTTTTTTACGATTTACCTTCATGATTAGAGAGGCTGCTGCCAGTCATTTTAAATGTTTCCATGTGCGCAGTTAAGTCACAGCAAATATCGTGGAGCATTTCAGCAGCAAAAGCTGTAGTTATAAACTTAACATGACAGTACAGAGGAAACTCTCCAGAGGAAACATAATTCAACTTTTAGCTTCTGAAATAATTTAGACACCCTGATGGAGCTCAGGATTTTCAGGAGGACAGCTGCTTTACTCCAAAATGTTTCACTGTATGAGCCCGGACTGTGTGTGAGACATTTTGGATGTGTAGAACCCAGAACATTAAATAACATTAGATCCTGACTGATTCTGTCGGCATGTCGGGAGATTTTAATGATCAGTGAAGTTACGCTGCTGTGTCTGGTGCGTAAATGTGAACGAGTAATGCGCCCCTAAAATAACAAACAGATATACTGCCCTATTGACTTTAGACCGTTTTGATGCGTATGAATGGCACAATAGCTTTCTGCTGCCTCAAGATAGATTTTCAGGAGGTGTTACTCTTTAACCTTATCCATTTGGGAAGAATGACAGGTAAGACTAGATTTCATGATCATTATTTGTTTAAAGCTTAACAATGAATAAATTAATTGAATTTTAACGTGTCTCTCTTACTGAAAAACACAGATAATATTTAGCTGAATGTGCAGTACCTAATGGCTCTATGGAGCTTTTTAGCCTCTTTTAGGTCATTGTTTTGGTTCACTCTTGTTCTACCTCTTTCAGGCAGCTGTTTTTAGTAACATGTTCTGTTTTCAGTAAAAAGGAATAAACCCAATGTAATGCTACAGCACCAGATGGCAGAAAAACAAAGTTAGTAGCTAGGTGGTGAGCGTAGGAGTTGGTGGAGACCACAACAGATTGAATTTTCATTCATTTGCTAGGTGGCCAAAAACATGACTTCAAATTAATTTTAATGTTGCGCGCTGTCTACTGGTTTCAAAAATAGGTAACTATTTGCTAACACGTTAGCCATATGAGCTTTTAAGATTATTTAAATACAAATTATACAGTTAGACAAAACTATTGTTGATTGGTTGAGACAAATCAACAAATAAAAATAAGCCTTTGTTACAGTCCTTACTTTATTTTGTAAATACTGAGTATATGTTGAAAATCATGAAAACTTGAAGGGAAGAAGACCCTCCGGGTGTCGGCCAGCATTTTAGCCTAAAAGGTTGATTTTAAAACCTGTGCTCCACATTGCTTGGGTTTTTTCTGGCTTGGCTCATTCAGTACTCATCACCCTCTTTCTCTCCTTCCTAGAATGATATATGCCTTCCCTTCTTTGCTGCCCTTGTTCTATTCCTCCCCCGTACCCCCGCTGGCCAGCGATAAGGCACGCCTTGCATCCATATTGTTTCCTCTCTCGTAAACAAGACAGATGATGGCTTTTTGCCTCTGTGAGTTTTTGCATGATTTATGGCGGACTCTTGTGTGCAGAATTTTAGAATCAATCTGCTTAATGTTGCATCTCATTCTTTCTCAATCTCGCCATCTATGTTTGTACCTGTCTGTCTCTCTCTCTGGATGGCTGGAGGATCGTGCCATTCAAAGTGAAGGCATGCCTTTTATTGCTGTCATTAGTTCCGCTGTGTTTCAGCCTGCAGACAGGTATTATTTTGAAGGTCATTGATGACCAACTCAAGCTCCCTAAAAGGGCCAGATGATTGAGAACACCACTTTACTTCCACATACAGCAGACAGACATAGCGAAGATATGTGTATGTGTCTCTGCTATTCTTTCTAGCTGTATGTTACACATAACGGATTTTTGTTGTAGTAATTATTTAAATTACATGTTTAAATCTAAACTTCTGGATCTTATTTGCTTTCTAATTAAGTAAAGTTATTATTATTAATTGATGCACGCACATTCTTGTGTGTTTCTCCTGCGGTCTACCTCAGGTCTGTGCTGCAGCTCACCATGCTTTCACTCTACCTACCTAATTTAAGAAAAGATAACAGGCTAAGCTGTACATCATTCCAGATTTTAATCATTCCAGTGTGAATTTAGCACTTCTCATATTTCCTCACAGCCAATGTCCATATCATTTAAGACACAAGCTAATTAAAGATGGCGGAGATATTACATAGCCGTATCAGGATACAGACCACAGTGCTGCTGAAGGAGCAGTGTAGTGCTCTCTAGGGTGGGTCCTGCTGCAATTGATTTGAATAGGTCTGCCCTCTGGGTCTCCAAGGCCTCAGGGCCCGATAAAGCTTTTAATTGTTTAAATTCCTCTTGGCAGTGAGAAGTTGGCCTGCTCTTTAGAATCCCCCTTAAAGTCATTGAGTAGTTTAGTTTAGTGAGTAGCAAATAGTTTCTCTTTGTTTGGTTAGGTACTGAAGTATCATTGTCAAGAGTGAGTTGATAATAATGAATGTCTGTGAATATATATGTCTCTTAAAGCAGGAGTAAAGACTTGCTCTCTTGCACGGTCCATTATATTTCAAAGATGATTCAAAGCGTATTTCTCCTTGTACCTGCCAGCTGCAGGTCAAAGTATGGACAGCACATGCATAGATTGAAAAGCTCTCTGTTGCTTACACAATAATTCCTTTTCTATTCATATTTTAAATATTTCAATTAATTTCCACATTGTTTCATTATTTCTGTCTAGTGCCATAATCCTGCATTGAATCCTACCGGTTATGCAAGCAACAGGAAGAAATATTAATATTATCTGGTTTTCTCTATTTTAATATGTAATTTCTGTTTTTTATGGATATTAATGAAAGAATGAACAAATACAGATTGTAATTAAGTTTTTTTTTAATACATTTTTAGAAATAATTAGAAGCTTTTTACTTTGCATTATGGCTGACTATTGTTCATTTTTGCTTGTAATCCTCTGTTTTGCCTCCTACACTTCTTTTTGCTTTGAATGCTCTTGTTTATTTCTTTTCTTCTTTTTGTTTGGTGTCTGATTTGCAAAGAAAAACTTCAAAGAAGCTTAAATGTGAGTCAGAATGACCTCAGAAAGAGTTTAAACAAGTACATTTTCATTTGTCAGTGTAATTGGTAACTGTACTTAAATCAAAATGGGCTTTCTGCTCCAGAAAGTGATTTGAATCCACAAAATTCAATACAGAATTGTCTTGACACACAAAAGCAAGATGGTCAGAATCCTAAAGGAGCAATTTCTATTTTCTACCATTTTTTTCTGAACTGAGAGACTCATCATTTTGGGCATTTTTAAATTGGATAGTTTTTTTCAGTGGAAGCTCAGGCCCCATGGACCCTTCATTGTCTACATGATCTGCTCTATGAACATGATGCAGGGGTCACAGGCTCTCACCCGAATCCAATTTTATGTAAATCCCTCTGTTTTCTCAAGCTTTGCAATTTTTCTTGATTATTTGTTTAGTGTGATATGCTGCACTGCAATTGCTTTCATTGTGTATTAGACAAATGTATTTTGTAAGAAAAAAACACAGTTTATTCAGTTATAATGAGTCCCATTTTGCATAATTTCTCATCTGACTTGTCAGCTTAATTTGCTGTTTTTTCTGCTTCTGTCCACTATGGTGGGAGCTGTTAGTTAATAAGTCTTGAAGGGAGACTGAGAACAGATTTGCGTTCCCTCAGTCCTCTTCTTTTCTATAAATCTGAGCCTGTAGCCTGCAGGTTTACACAAAACTCAGGTGTTTGCCACAACAACTAGACTATTTGCTGCATGTCTGAATGTTTCATAGGATGAAAGGACGTGCTAATTTAACTCAGAAATATCAGTTTTTTTTAAACTAACCTACTTTGTTGCTTTTTTCTCCATATGTGGCAGTTGATGCACATTCTTGTTTTTACACATTACCTTCATCTTTGCCCGCAACAGGTCACTGACTCTGATCCAGAAACGACAAGGGTTCTTTTGTGCACCTGATGTCCGATATGAGTGTGTTCAAAGGCCAGTGAGTTTACTCTTCTGAATAGTAATCATCATCCCCACAATGTGTTTTTCTTTTTTTTTTCCACACACCAGGTGCGTGTAGGGGAGGTTGGTGGCAACACTCTGGGTTTCTACGGCTGCCAGATGAGTCCGGATGGCTCCATGATTGTGGCTCATGCTTTTCATGGAGCGCTACATCTCTGGTGCAAACACCAAGAGAAAGAGGTGAGAGTCATGGCCTAAGTCAGGCTTAAACTTTCAAAATCAATATACTGCCAGTAGTTTTGTAGTTCAGTTACAATACATATTGTTTCTTTCATTCACACAAGAAATGTAAAACTTTTCGCTGACGGGCTAGAACACTAAGTGTATTTGAAAAGAGATTCCGTATTAGCGCACTGCCACACAACCACACTGTGTGATTAGTGTAATTAGTCACACCGGGTCTCCTGTCTGCCACTCAATTTGACTGGCTTTGCATGTGTCTTTGTTGGCTGTCCCTGAGAGTCGAGGTCTGAAGTCACAACGCACGTTCAGAGATAACTGCATTTCAATTACGCCTGCTTGGATGGTGAATTTAAAGTTCAGCACAAACTGAAGGTGTTGATAACTTCCGGTAATTCAGATGTTTGAAAGGAGATTGTATTCTCAGACCGCAACACCTAAATTATAATAAATTATAATCACCTGCCCATATGTAGGTGCCAATCATACACACCAGTTCTGGGGGTTTCTGTCATGTGGCACTGGTGTGTATAGAATTTAGAAAGGAAATCAGTTGAAAGTTGTGAACTTACTTATTGCAATGCTGCCTGAATAGGGAGAGTGGAGGCCTGG
This sequence comes from Lepomis gibbosus, assembly GCA_029875015.1. NCBI lineage: Eukaryota > Metazoa > Chordata > Actinopteri > Centrarchiformes > Centrarchidae > Lepomis > Lepomis gibbosus. The sequence goes on from JAPMOB010160959.1 coordinate 12,626, forward strand.
GGTTGTGATATCGGGTCACTTTAATGCAGTCCAGGACCTGAGCTGGGATCCCGAGGGCGAGTTCATCCTCAGCGTGAGCTCAGACCAGACCACCAGACTCTTCACTCCATGGAGAAAACAAGATGCCAAACAGGTAAAATAGGAAAAGAATCACCTATAATATTTTGAAATAGAAGAGAAACTGCAAAGCTCATTATAGCTCAAAATTAGTGACAGTTATTTTTTTTGATATGCATAATTCAGAGTATTATATTGCCTGATAGAAATCTGCTGTTGGCTAATCCAATGAATAACAGCGGAAAATCCAAGGTAATACATCACATTGACACAAGTATTTATAAATCTAATATTGCTGTAAAGCAGTCCTACATTGCATACAGTCTCCTGTAAAGCTGCTCTCCTTGTAACATGTGCCAATTGTATTAACCTTTGTGGGATGTAGTCTGTACCAAATAGATTCTCTACTTGCAACCATTTGCTAAAATATGTTTAGGCTCTGTGCCTGATTGAATTTCTGCAGGCTGTGACTTAATAATAAAGACTTTCTGAGAAGTGATTATATATTTTTGAGGGAAGGAATCAAGACTTGAGTTGCAGAGGTCGATTGATGAGCCCAGGCTGTACTGCAGAAAACTCCTTGCCCACTTCTTATTTCACCTCAGGTTTATCGAGATTAAATTGTTAGAAGCAGGGTAAAACATTCCAGTTTAGCATTCAGTTTAGGTAGAAGCATAGTCAAGGTTCCAGTCTTTAGTGCATTATTCAAGATGCCTGTTTGGAATATTGCTACCTCACGCCGATGCTAAAGGAAATCCGGTCATTTTAGTGCAGCCATTTCTTCCATCTTCTCTGGTGAGAGCACTTTGCATCTCAAGCGGAAATGTTTTAGTTGAACAGGAGATTCAGTGTTGTGTTTGGCTTGGTTACAAACAAAAAGAAACTCCACAACATCAGAGAGATCGTGAAATGCTGGCTCTGACAACCGCGTGCAGCCTGTTGGACTCCTTGTGACCAGATCTGCGTCTTTATAATATATTTTTGTGTCATTTTCACCCTGCAGGAAACATGGCATGAGATCTCACGGCCGCAAATCCATGGATACGACATGCAGTGTATGGCCATGGTTGGAAGGTTTCAGTTTGTGTCTGGAGCTGACGAGAAGGTCCTGCGAGTGTTTCAAGCTCCGCGGAATTTTGTGGAGAACTTTGCCAACATCTCTGGGACGTCCAGAGAAAAGCTGTTGACGTCTAGTGTGAGTGCCAATGAAATGAGTATCTATGATTATCATTTTCAAGTTATTTTTATCCCATTTGTCAAAATAGTTAAGTGATCAAATCTGTGACCTTTAGAGAGCTTCATGTTTGCCCTCTGTCCAAAGGCCAGATCTCACTTTCTTTGTAGTGTCTCTTTCACTGTAAAATGTGCTGAGTGGACTGCCCACTCTCCTTAAAAATCCTGCATAGTTATTGATGTGTGTGTGTGTGTGTGTGTGTGTGTGTGTGTGTGTGTGTCTGTTTGTTCATTTATCTGCACATTGCCAGGACTGTGCCAACCTTCCAGAAGGAGCCAGCACACCTGCCTTGGGTCTGTCCAACAAGGCTGTATTTCAAGGTAAAATACTTGATCAGCTCTTTTTTTTCTTTTTTTTTAGCTCAGGGTTGTGGCCAAGTTTTGTCTGATAATCAATTTTCATGAGCCAAGAGCCTGTATGATCCATACAGTAATTTGAGACAACTGTCTGTCTATTATATTGAGGCTTTGTTTAGTATTTCCATTCCTTTTTATATAATGTAATATTCGAATAGTCAAATATACTTACAGAAATTGTTTTTTACAGGCGACCTTGTCCCAAAAACCAATGAAGAAGAAGGGCAGTTCAACAGCTTATCTGATCAATACCGAGAGTCTTATTTCCACCCGCTCATCATGACTGGTACTGTAAAGCTGCAAAAATTACATCTTCAAGTATTTTTCCACCATAATATAGTAATTTCTACAAATAAGTAGTCATCTCAGTAAACTCACATTTAATTTACCTGATAAATTATTTTAGAGCCAAAGTGCATTCCTGTCTCCTCTGCAGTCTGTTAGCCTGATTCATATTCCTTGTTGCAATCGACTCTGCAGCCTCAGCACACATTTAAAAGTTCCTGTCTGCCTGTCGCTGGATGTTCTTATAAGAGACAATGATATGCGGCGGCCAGACGGACAGTTAGTTATTACAGCTCTTCTCCCACAGTGCCCGAGGTCTCCTGGAGGCTGACGATATTACAGCAGGAGAGGGGATGAGAGGAAAGGGTCAGTGGGTGATAGAAGAGGAAGAATAGGTGTCAGTCAGGAAGCAGTGATGTGAGCAGAAGCAAAAAATAGACAAGAAAATTGCAGACTCTCGTTATACAATGACTGCAAATCAGAGAAAAATCTCAAATGGAAGATAAGATGGATGGGTCTGGGATCAAAAAATGGCTTTGAGTTAATGTGTAGAGAGGACAGCAGTGATACACAGAGGAAAAAGAGTACAAGAAACAAAGGCAAAATAGCAAAAAAAAACAAAACCTAATTGTAGGAAATGGGCAGATGGGGAATGGAGTAGAGTCAAATGAAGAAAACGTATATGGCACTTTAAAACCCCTGGGCTAGAGGGTGTCATCAGCATGATTGAAGCCACTCCTTAATCTGCTATGCTAATTAGGAAGCAGCCTTATGTGATTGCGAAGTTTAAGTATCGGTGACCCCAGGCTACGTAGGGAGCAACCAAGTGCGGAGGCCATTGTTAACAATGCATTTTCACTCGTTTGATTGGCTTCTGCAGGCAGGGGGACGAATGAATAATTAGGCAAAATGGGAAGCCGATGACCAATAAGAAAAACACGAGGAGTCTAGCTTTTAATTACATGCAGTACAAATGCAGCGCAGGCTTGTGCGGAGCCTGCGGGGTGAAGGAGAGGTACGGCACCCAGTGAGATTTGATCCCCCTCAAAGCCAGCAGCTGTTAAGAATCAAAGATAAAGCTGCAATAACTTTTTTGGGGATGGGGGGGGGG
>JAPMOB010161025.1:0-14969 GCA_029875015.1 Lepomis gibbosus
GTGTGTGTGTGTTTATTCATAGTTTTCAGTCATGTGACATGCGCGGAGATCTGGAGGGCGAAACAACAGACCAACATAGTGGTTCACACCGCGACTGCCACCGTAGAGACGCCGCAAAAGCAGTCTAATTTTATTTGGATCACCTTTCAACTTAAGAACAAGAAAGATATGAACACAAACTGCAAGTGTTGAGTAGGATATATCCGATCTATATAACCGAACAGCATCTGCTGCCACATTTCTACCGTTAAAAACCGCCAGGTATCTGCCACCGCTCGACAGCTGTAATGTTTACTTTTACCTTCTGGGGAATCCCTCACCTAACACAGCCCAGGCTTGTCTCCTCCTTGATTAGTGCATCCGAAAGCACAACAACCATCCAGCATTTTGGCAACGCAAAAGTAACAAATTCAAAGTAATAGTGTATCACTTGCTCATTGGTTGGCAGGCAGCGGAAAATAACATCTTTTTTGCCCTTCAAGGGAGCGTTTTCATTGGAATGCGACGTCACGTGAAAACTATGCATATGTTTTTAAAATGTGACCTTTTGTCTCACAATACAGAGGCACAAAGCATCAACATTTTACGTGAGCTTCATGAAATATGAAAAGCATGGTATTTGCTGTTAGAGGCATTTCTCTATGACAGTTGACAAGGTCTTGCAGGACAAGTCACATCATGCCCATTGTGTCATCGTCACATTGGCTCCCTGTAAGGTTCAGGATTCAGGTTAAGGTGCTTGTTTTCATACATAGAGCCCTGCATGGTCAGGCGCCTGGGTATGTCTCCGACCTGCTTCACCCGGATACGGTGCTGGTCAGATTACTCAGAAATTGTAATAAGTTACTAGACACATATTATTTCTTAAAAAAGCAACAATATTACTTTACGTATTAATGAGTATTAAAGGTATCTAGTTACGTTACTTGTTATGTTACTTATTACCTTCACCCCCATCATATAAAGTGATGGACTAACGAATCCACTCCCCTGGATCAACCAGACAAAACAGAAAACACTGCAGCCTTTCAAACCAGATGATGCTATAATCCTATATATACGACTTTTTAACTAATAACACATTCATAACAGAAGCAAAGAATAGCCTGTGTTTTTGTACAAAGCATAGAACATGTCTTAACGTCACCGGTTGAAATAAAAACATAAAGCCAATCCCAACTTTTTAACTGGCCTGTTTTCCTGTGCATGCATTTATAAGAGCAGTATTCAGTGTTTATACAAAACACAAAATGTTGATTAACGCCACTCTCTGACCATGAGTAGTAGGGGCTGGAGTTTCTTTCTAGAGTTTCACATCGCTGTGCTGCTTTAGCAGATGCTTCAATAAATTAGTTGTAGAATTGTTCGCGGTTTAAAGCTTTTTGCTGGTCGAACAGTGCATCTTAGACTGTGACACATAATGGCAAAACTTTCAGCTGTCAAAACGATACTCCCTCTCCCTCGTTTTCCATTCTTCCTTTAGCTTATTGGCTTGCAGCTGACTTGAACAACATACGATCTGGTGCCGCCGACCTGCCACACAGTCCCGCATTCATGTCAAGGAGTAATACTATTTTGGAAATTGTAATCTACTAGTTACTGGGAAAAGTGACACATTACTGCACAACACTTCCCATATATCACCATATTGGTCTTCAAACCAGGACTTACTTGCTGTTCCACGCACTCTACTTCCCTTAGACTTGAATTCTGCGGTCTAGAGTTGAAGACTTTTTTATTTAAGCTGGCATTTGTCATGTGCTGTCTAAAGTACACACGTGTGAGTTTTAAAGTCTGTTGTTGCCTTGACAGTGTTTTATTGACAGACTATTTTTCTGAATATTATGTTATTGCTTAAGTTTTTTTGATTGATTATTATTTATTGCTATTTTACAATGCTGTTGCTTTTGGTTTATTGTTGTCTCTTATAATATATATGGCTTTATTATTTTGCTCTTGGGAAGCACTTTGTCACTTTACTTACTTATGGTAAGGACATCTGTCACTAGAAACACTCATGACTTGAGTTGTGTTTGCTCTGGTGATATACAGTCAATACACCAATAGAGACAGTCTTATATATGATATGATATTTTTGTTTGTCCACATTATTCATACAGATGCCTCAGAATTAATGTGGTAATTATTTCATTTTAGTAAAATGCCACTTAAATGTTTATTCAAATGTTTACTAAACAGTTTGAAAAGGTAACTTTATTACTTCCTTTGCTCTTGTAGGAGCTGCATTCGGCAGACTGGTAGGGGAGATCATGGCCACCTTGTTTCCGCATGGCATCGTGTTTGATGGCATCCTTTACCGCATCATCCCTGGAGGGTACGCAGTCATTGGTTAGTCTCCCTTTCCTCCTCTTAGCAATCCCCATCACATTTCGTCAGCATATATACAACTGCAACTTTTGTTCACCTTCATGCAACCACCAGAGCAAGACTAGCAGACCTAACAGTATATATTACAGTGCATCCTCTGAAGTGCAAATAATCATCAATTAGTACTGCATATTTTCAAACCCATGCCATCAAAGCCTTACTGTCAAGCTGTCCACCTCCCTTCTTCCTCCTCCCTGTCCTCCTCTTTCTCCTCCTTAACTGTCAACCCTGTGTGCCCTCAGCTCGTCAACAGTGGTCAAGATGTCTTCTCCTGTCACTTCCCTCATCTTCTTCCTCCTCCAACTTCTCCTCCTCTCCTGTCAACATCTCTGGCCCTCTAGTTGTCACTCGTCCAGTTGTCCTCCCCACCTACTCTTCCTCATCCCCCTCCCATTCTTTGTCATCCTCTCCCTCCTGCTCCTCTTCCTCTTTTCCATCCGAGCATGTGGCCACTTTGCTTTGACAGTTAAATGTCACTGTGGGTTCCCTCTGCTGTCTTCACCTCAGCCACTGACACAGAAATGTGGCCTTCCTTCAATCCCCTTCCTGTTGCCCTACAAAGACCATCCCTCCTCTTTCTCCATTGATCCCGTCTTACTTCCTTGTGTTACTCATTCCCATCTTACTCTGCTCTTCATGTCATTCTTTTTATCCTCCTCTGTCCAACATTTGCTTCCTGTCGCCCCTCACATTCTTTCTTGTTAATCTACTTTTGCCTCCTCTCATGGAACTTCTGTTTGCTCTTCCTCCCATTGCCTTACCCTTTTCCACTCAGCAGTCTTTTCTCCACATTCCCTCATCCATTCTCATCTTACTCTTCTAACCCTTATCTTTTTCATGTTTGATTTTTTTTTCTTTTTAATGTAATTCTTCTCACTCCTAGTCACTATCCATCTACCTTTATCTTTTCTCCTTTTTTTTCTATCTTTTTTATCATTTCTTCCTGCTTCAAATATCTCTCTCTCTTTCCTCAACTTCCTGTCTTTCTTTCTTTTGTGTCCCTGCCACCTATTCGTTGCTTACGTCTCGTTCTTTGCCTCTATCCTGCCTCTCAACTCCTTTTATCTTCCTTTACATTTTTTACTTACTGTCTTTCTCCTCCTCACCCTCTTTCTTTTTTAACCCCATCCTTCCTTCCTGTTTCCCTCTCCCTCTCTCCCTCTCTACCTATCCTTCACCCCCTTCCTCCCTCCCCTCTTCATCCCATCCCATGTCTCTGACAGGAGCGGCAGCTTTGACCGGGGCTGTGACTCACACTGTGTCCACGGCAGTTATCTGCTTTGAGCTGACAGGCCAGATCTCCCATATCCTGCCCATGATGGTGGCAGTAATCTTGGCCAACATGGTGGCCCAGGGCCTGCAGCCCTCACTGTACGACTCCATCATCCAGGTCAAGAAGCTGCCGTACCTGCCTGAGCTCGGCTTTGGACACATGAGGTTTGTGTTGTTTTCACGCAATAGATGTTTCCGTGTGGGGGAATAAAGAGGTCCTCCTCCACTGTGGAGCTGCCAAATGGTCAACAATGATTTGATTTTTGGGAGACGGTTCGTTTTGTATGGTTTTTGCATCTTCATAACCTCAGTCCTGCTGTCGTCCTGCTTGCAAACTGTGTTGTGACCAGTTGTGAATAAATACCCTGATTAAAATGAATACAATAAAATAAAAAAAACTGGCAGAAGAGATGTAACTGCCGTAGGGATCTAAATGTTTTACTTGGTAGAACTGCTGTTTTGACCCTTGCAACTGTGCAGTAATGACGAATGCTTGTTTGTTTTTCACAACTTGATTTGAATGTGTTTATATGTGGGTACACCACCTACACCACCACTGCATCTGTTTATCTCTCCTACAGCCAGTACAACATCTTTGTGGAAGACATCATGGTGAGAAAGGTGAAGTTTATATCGTCTCAGTCCACATACAGAGAAGTCAAGCTCCTGCTGGACTCCTCCTCACTCAAATCGATCCCACTGGTCGACTCAAAAGGTAAAAGAGTTCATTCTGAATGTAATAACAGTTGCCATGAAACAAACAAAAAAATGAGATACAGAAAATGTTTCATTTTGTTACCAGGTTGTACATTTACCGCCATCTAAATACTAAGCTATACTGAACCAAATGTAGTTATTAATGATTATTTTACCTACTTAATGTTTTTTGAAGAATATTTTTGGTCAAAGTTTCATGAGATCATAATAATCAGTATGGTAGTTCAGCCACTGTTAAAGTCTTTTTTCCTCCTGCTTCCAGATTCTATGATCCTATTGGGCAGCATTGACAGGTTGGAGCTTCTGGCTCTCTGTGATTGGTGGCTGTCACCAGAGAGAAGACTCCTTATGCAGGTGAGGACAGTCAGAGACCCCATTTTTTTGTCTGTTGGTAATCAGTGTCCTACTCAAGGACATGTAGGGAAGTCCTTCACAATTGTGAACTTTCTCGTATATAATTTGACTTCACAAAATCAAAATTGGTGACTTACTGCTCTTTGTTTATTATTCAAGAGTTCAAGAAAGAAGCCAAAGACTTTAAAACTTAATGCTTTTGTTTTTTTTGCCATATTTACTGAATTTACCCGCAAGCAGCGATTTGCAGATTCCAACCTTTTTCCACCATAGTGATTTCAAAATAGTTTCACACATGAGGTTTAATATTGTTATGAAACACACTCTGGGAGCGTTCTGATTAAATAATAAAAACATAGATTCTGGCACCACAAGGTGTGGAACATTAAAATGATGTGGTTGATTTCAGACAGTCATATGAACACATTACCTGAAGCAAAGCCCATTAGATTTTATATACAATCAGATTTAGATTCATTCTTTATTTCCCTCGATGGAGAAAATTTGTTTTTAGACTGTACCAAGAGACACATTTAACACACATAATACACATATTTACAACATTACACAGGAGTGGCAGCTGCAACAAAATAACTAGAATCTGAAATTATGCGTTCTGTGAATGTAACTCTCTTATAGCGTAGGGTGCAAAACTTTTCCCTTTTTTGTTTGTATCTGTGGCCTGAGGGGAGAAGGGTGAAGGATACGCTGAGAGGGTGGTATTTGCTCTACAAGTGGTGGCTGTGTTAATGAGGGCTGACTGGTTTGGAGTGGGAAGACCACTTATTTTAGAGGTAGTGATTTTAAGGAGCTTGTTTGTATTGGTGAGAGAGAGCATGGTGAAATGGCAGGTAGCACAGTACAGGAGGACAGGTTCAATTACATCCTGTAGATTATTTGGTTCAATATGTCATATGAAGAGAAGTATGCACATATTAAAGTAATTGTTAATGCAATAATTGGTTTAATTGTTTGACCTTAGCAACATAGGTTATGATTAATTTATATCATGATTATGTCAGTAAACTAGGCTGTGTTAATTAAATGTTGTTAAAATTCACCTGGCATATTAGGGATTTAACTACCTCTACTACTAGCTGTCCTTTCCTTAGACCTGTGATTTCATTTGGGAAAAAATTAAATGAAAGGAAACTTCCCTTCAAGAAACTCCAAAATTAAATATTGATAAAGGTATCATGTATGAGTTTCCTTTGATCAGGTGAAAGACCACATAATTTACTGCAAGCAAATGTTTTCTCCAAGCTGAAATATCTTTTTAACATGAAGAGGATGGATACATGCAGACTGAAATAGCTAAAAGTAGAAATGGAAACACTTTAATAGACAGAGCTGCTGCAGTCTGGCTTTTCTAGTATTGATTCCACAGGAAAAGTCAAACACACTGTACTATATTTCATCTAAAGAAGACCAAAAGGAAAAACATCAAATACCATCTGTGTAAACATTTATGTTTTTCAAAATGAGGAAGGTAGTTAAATGAAGCACAGGTGTGCTTAAGTCTTTATTTAACTGTTTACTTGGATTTGGATTCAGGGACGGAGCCTACAGGAGCAGAATCAGTCTCAGAAACACAGCTGGGAATCCTTCGCCTACGTTGATGAGGAGGAAGACGAGGACGGAGAGAAAGTGAGGCTGTGTTTGTTGCATTTGTTTTTTTAGTGTTTTTTTCTTCCTTTAGTGTCCTGTGTGTCTTTTTTTACTGTAGTTTTTTTCTTTTTACTGCTGTGGCACCCATCATTGTAGTTGCTCCATCTGCTACAGTTTAAACAGCCCCGTCTGTCAGCGTCTCTGTGTGTTTATCTGCTTGTGTATCCTTCTCACCTTTTACCCCTGACCAGTTTGCATGCCTGAGTTTTAACAGCACACATTACCCTTTTTAATTAATGAAACAACCACCATTTAAAAAAAAAAAAAAGTTTAAAACCTTTTTATCTTGTCAAGTTTACTTAGTTATATCCAGTTGTTGTCTGCAGGGCAGCCCGGTGCAGGAGGAGAGGAATGGCCCCCTGCCTCCTCCAAAGCCTCAGGAGCCTTCCTTAAACCACACTGCCCCCGTCCGTGGTAAGTTTATTTTTTTTATTTATTTATTTTTTTTATCTCAGTGGGGGTGTCATATTAAAGGTTCAGTTTTAGTCGCATCTAGTGGTGAGAGTTGCGAATTGCGACCAACAACTCACGGTGCATTCACATGCTCCTGGGATGGTCCCGTTTTACAGTTGTGAAGTTGTTCTTCTGACTTCGGTGTGTTCATGTGCTTTTAAGTTGGAATGTGGAATCAACATGGATGCTACTACAAAGATGTGTTGGATTAACAATATCAGAGCATAAACACTACGCAGACATCTAGTTCACTCTACATGGTCAGCAAACTAACCGTTATGACCATAATATGTATATACAATACATGATTTTGCACAGATCAAAGTTCTGTATACTTCTTTATGTCCCATTAACACTTTATTTCTCTTTTTGCAATAAAGATTTAAGGAGGAAAAACTTTTGACTATTACCATCAGTCAATGCTCAGCCATCCCTCTCTTTTTATACAACCACTGAAAAAAAGTTATGGGTATTATATTGCATTTCTTTCAATACATCCTCCTTCATATTACTTACTGAACCTCTAATACAAGCTGCTTATAGGAGAAGGGATGATTGAAAGTACCATAGTCTGAACAAGATAAAGAAAAAGTCCTTACTTGCTCCAGTTTGCTGTCTTTGTACCACCTACTTGTGAACCCTCAAATCAAGTTTCAACATCCAGTTTAATCTAGATATAAATCAAACTTTGAAGGACAATTACAATTTCTGATCTATCTTCCTAAACTCCGTTACTCTTGCGGAGTTGTGTCACACAGAGTCGAGGCTAGACAATGAAAGCCTTGTGGGCTTGTAATAGTAATATTGATTCCTTCAGACAAGTTTTGCTCACTGGGGTGATGTAATAGGATTTATTCTTTGCTCTGTCTCCCCCTACTTCTCAGAAAAATATGTCTGCAGATATGACTAAGCATTTAGTCAGAGCCCAGATGGTTTATGAAACTCACCAGGTTCTCGTGTGTTAAGTATGTTAATACCCAGAGGACACAAACACATCTTGTTGGTGTTTATAAAGTATGAAAGGATAAACCATAGGAATTAATCTAATCCTAAGGAACAATGAACTATGTTATACAATCTGTATAACCACAGCAGTAACTACATTAATGCCAATGTAATGAACCTTTTTTCATTGTTTACTCTTGCACAACGACGCTCATGTAATGTGGATGTAGATGATGCGATACATATTCTTGGTAGCCATCACCATCTTTTCAGTCTTTTGCAACACGCGTGTGAAATAGGGCTGGGCGATGTGACCAAAAATGTTATCACGATAAAAACATTTCATATCATTAAGTACCGCTAATTTTCACGATTAATGTCAAATCGTTATTTCTTTCAAGTTTAAAGGCTGATTTTTTTTCTCCTGACTGAAAACTGAAGAAACCAGATGGTTAATTAAGTGGTTAAACTTTTCTTTACGGTCAGAATGGGATAAACACTTGATACCAACCAGTGGATCACTTAACAAATCTGAGGGTGAACATTCAAAACTATTATGATAAAAAAAAGATTAACAAATATATTAGTAAATCATTTTTCAGTCCCTTTTACTTAACAAAATAAATATTTTGCTAATTTGTTCGTGATACAAATAAATTAAACCAAATATTTATTGACGATATATTAACATTTTCTATATTGATATTGAGGAAAATTATAATGCGATAATTATCATTACTGTTTTATTGACCAGCCCTAGTGTGAAAGGTGGGTGATGCCTCATTCATCCTCCTGCCTCTCACAAGGTTTCCATGCATTGTTTATCTTATTCAAGACCCAACTGCTCTCTAAAGTTATATCATAAGGATTGGGTAGGTGTTTCTCCTGATATTTTAATAGTAACAGTGTGTAAGACTCGTAGTAAGGAACCTACAGAGATAGAAAAGCTCCCACAGGGAAATCAAGGAAATCAAAATTGATTGATTGACTGATCATTGGTCGTTTTTTAGTCACAGTGTGTTTAGGGGGCTTCAATTCAGAATGAAAGGCACCCTGTCCAGTATTTGGGTCCGTACATTAGAACTGGGGTTTGCAGACTGTAAAAATGGATGTAAGTGAAGCAAGATTCAAATATTCTTTGTTTTATACAAATATTTTACAAGCGAGAAAAATCATTTGACACATTTATTAGGTTTCAAATACAGTTTATACACAACTTGTTTGGTGAGCAACACTAAATAAGAAACCATAGGCTCCGTCTGTCACGTGCAGCGCCATCTCTTCCCTTAACTTACGGTAACTGCCTAATGCCAATAGACAAGAAGAATTTCTACCAAGTCAGCTGTTCGATGTAGCTACATATATGTCCTTCCAACTAGGGCTGGGCGTTATGGCCAAAAATTTTATCACAATAAAAAATTTTGCATCATTTGCGACTGATAATCATCATGATATCATTTGATATCGATAATTATCACGATAAATGTCAAATCATTACTCCTTTGAATTTAAAGGCTGATATTTGCTCCAGAGTAAAAGCTGAAGAACCCAGATGGTTAATGCGGTTTTCTTTATAATCAGAACACTTGCCGTACAGTGGATCGCTTAACAAATCTGAAGCAGAACATTCAAAACAATATGATAAAATCCTTTATTCAACAAATAAACATGAGTAAAACCTTCTTTTCTGTCTGAATTTGTGACTTAAATGAATTAGATCAAACATTTATTGAACATTTGTTATATTGTTATTGAGGAAAATTACATTGCGATAATTGACACTATTGTGTTATTGGCCAGCTCTACTTCCAACCATTTAGTTCACTAGATAAAAGGTTAAAATGATCTATTTTATTAATTTGTCATGCTTTTACATTGTTTGACAGTTTGTTTGTCTCTGACCTCAACAGGTCAAAATATTGGAATTAATAATTACAACCCTAACAGCATTGAGGGAAGGTTTGGAAACAGGTTTACTGCAAGTAACCAGATGGAGCGTGCGTATATATTGTGGCACAGTCAATTCAGTAGCCTATCACACACAACAGTGAAATGGTATCCAGGCAACAACAATAAGGAGTTGCTTGAGTTGTCGCAGTTTCTAAAAAAAAGTCCATTTGCGGTTAAGTCTTTCAAAAAAAGCTGCATCTGTATAATTTATTTAACTTGACCTGCTGCATCTCCCTCTTCACTTCTCTCTCTCTTCATCACAGATAAAGGTCCTCTACAGTCTGTGAGGAAAACACTCAGGAATCTCTTCAACTCAAAGAACAGACAGACAGAAGGACAGTCGCAGGTGTGTGTGTGTGTGTGTGTGTGTATGTGTGTGTGTGTGTGTTCGTAACCATACTTGTCTCTGCTAAGTCACATATGTGATCTTTATCACTGACATTTTGTGTTTCAACATATGTATTTTTTTGTAAATCATTGTGCCCTTTTCTCTGTTTAGCTAACGATTTAAACATATCTGGAGTGTACTCACTAGCCAAAAAATGAAAAAAAAAACCCTTCCTTTGGCAAAGCCTTCCCAAAATCACCTCCTGACACTGGCACTGCTAGGATATAAATATTTATCCATTATTTTTTGCAGGGTGAATTTTTCATTCAGGCAGATACACACTTATCTGATTGACAGAGACACATGAATACACAACTGCGTCCTCATCCTCAGACAAACTCCCTGAAGTCGAGCATCTTTTTTTTTCTCTCCAGCCTTCTCTCATATGGAAATGGGGAAGCCAGATACTGGAGGTAGAGTTATTATTCAGCTTGGCACTGAGCCTGGCTCACAGGAAAGCAATACATGTCATCTGTTTATACAAGCACGAATGAAAACCACATTGGAAATAAGCATATGCTTGTAAGCTTGCAAGATTAGAATTTGATTTCTGTTGTGCCCACTGCTGTGGTTTGTGAATTACCAGTCTGATTCTTTATTATGTTTTTGGATTCAATCCTATTCCTTCATGGGGATTGTTTTTACGTCAGTGAGCCACAATTCTACAGCTCTGAATATCAAATAGACACACAGTAGGAAATTGCCAGCAGCAATCAAGCCAAACCGTGGCTGCATTCTGGCTGCGAATCAGGTATTTGTACCACTGATGGCAGGTAACCAGACTCTGACCTTTAGAATATTATCTGGCTGTTGTTATAGTGTCAGCATCTTGGTAATTCTTGCACTAGTATAATCGCTGTTGCTGCAGTGATGCACAATAAGAAAGATAATTCAGCTACATAGAATGCATATATGTAATTATTTGTACAGGTAAAAATAACAAGGGGACTTGAAAATATGTCAAACCTTTCATCCGTGTTTTGTTGACCAAGCAAAAGTTAGCTCCCCTGCTGTGATTTGACATAGAAAACTCATGGTTGCACACTTATTTGCGTGTTGTTTTTGTTGCTTTGAAGACAGAGGCAGATAACCTGCTTAGACAGTGAGTGAGTGAGTGAATGAGGGTCGCATCGCTAATAAATTCCATTCACAAAACGAGTCACAGCAGGTGTTGGCCTGAATTTCACCCAGTGCATCCAGTTTACTCACCAAGCTGCAGGATGTGCTGTGGGAGTGGAAGATGAGCAGAAGAAACTGGATGACAGCAGCCTGATTACAAAAAATGTGTTATTGCAATTTGTCACAATTGCTGGGGAAAAGAGTGAAACACAAGAATATTTCTATATTGCATATTGTATTTTTAAGTAAAATAAGTAGTTATTATCTATGTATACAGTTTAAAATACAGATTAATAAACCGTTGCATTTGCTTGTAATATTTAAACTATATTTTATACATTGGTATGCATTGTCTTATACAGGTGGCATAAATAAATATTGAGTAATCAGATTGTGTATCTGAATTCTCTGAAGAAGAGCAATGAAACACATTTTAAGTTACTTTCCCTTTGTTCCCCTCATGCAAGATTCAATTTTTACGGTGACATCCAGCCCAGATCAGAGGGACAGAAGTAACAGAGGGTGGTTTTATAAAATCACTCGTGTTCTCGTGTAAACATGTTTCATCTCTCATCTGTCTCTTTCTTTTTTGTTTCCAGGAGCCCTGTCCTCCTCCCTTGTCAGACACAATGACACCAGAAGAGGTATGGTAATGATGTCTGCCTCATTATTTACAGCATGGTGATCAAATACTCACACAGCTGTGTTGAGTCCTCTGCTCCCGAGTCCAAGTAACCAAGGTGGAGTTCTGTTTCTGCCTTAGAAAACATTTACCTTGTTGTATTTGGGTTGACTGCAGAAATCTCAGATATTAAACTAGACATTCAATGGAGTGAACTGACCCTTAAAAAAGAGTGAAAATCAGATCTGTAAAAAAATAAGATATGAAGAGCCTTACCTGCATCTGTCAGCAACATGAACTGACATACATTTTAACACATTTGCAGACTGGTAATGACAAATATGCAACTAAGCATATTTCAGTTACGGTATAAGCTTTTTAGTTTTGAGTCAATGTGTCTCTGCCAAAATTTACCAACTTAACTCGTCTTCTTATCATTAGATTTCTCCTTGAAGTCAGAGTGAAAATTATAAAAACTATAAAAACAGGCCCACAAGAGTGCCCTAAGGCCTAGTTCACACTACACGATTTTAAGCCTGATTTGCTGGTCAGTGAGCTCGGCGGCCATCAGGCTGTGATCAGGGGTAAATCAGCGATCGATCGGTGGCCGCCTGTCGGTACTTAACGACGGCTCCCTGACATTTTGCGGACACATCACAGACGCCAGCCAGATATCTAGCACGCTAAGTATCTGGAGGACTCGTCCAACTCGACATCAACATCCAGCCAATGAGAGCAGGCAGCTGGCGGAAGAGGCTGGTACTTTTTCACTGCAAAACACTTTTTACTCACCTCCAGCTCTCTCTGTAGCACAGACAACCCTTGCTACCAGTGTGTGCTAATCCATTCTTTCACCCATATTCTTTGTCTTTATAATTGCTGTCTTTATAACAACAAACAACAGCTGTTTTGCGTGAAGGTTGGCGTCATTTCACATTTCACGTGTTTTCTTGACAAAACGTGGTTTGGAGACCAGCTGACGGGTGACACAGCCGTGGTCAGCTCCTGTAGTGTATGACCCCCTGTCTACTGTTAGTCACGTAGTGTGAACGCCACAATGACTTCAAGACTCCCGTCACAAGGCAGCAAGTTGTGTAGTCTGATCAGTCGACGCTGAACGTCATGTAGTCTGCGCGAGCGTTGTCACATGTAGGTCACAGGTGTTAGAAATCTGTGTCACATTTGAGGACAAGATTCAGAATTGGGACATCTTTTAACTGCAGTGTAAACACAGGCAGAATTTTAAATAAGACATCATTTTAGGTTAATAGCACAAAACCTATAGTGTGCCCTCCAGTCCTGTTGTGTCTGCTCCTCTCCTACTCTTCCTGGTGCTTTGCCAAAATAACCCATAACATCGTCCTGTAAATTCTACGAGACTGCTGGCCCTGTCACAGCAGGCTGGGGCTTGTAGTTAAAATCCATAGAGAGGGTAAAAGGTGTCAGACATCCTAAATCTCAGAGGGGAGACCAGTGACATGTAAGGACGCAACACAGGGTTTCAAGGTTTTTCACAGCTGCAAAACTCCTCGGTCGTAGCTAACTACCTTCTCTCTCCTGCAGCCACAGACAGACTTCAGTTACATACTGCTCAGTGTTTTGATAATTAAGTTAATGGTGAATATTGTGTTAATGCTATGCTTTTTGGTAAGACCCATCATAATGTCGAATGCTGATCTTTCTCTCTGGCTGAACTTTATCTTTACATTTGAAGAGAAGGAGGGATTTTTCCCAACACTAGAGCGACTCTGAGCTAATTCCAGCCCGTCCTCCACCCCTGTGACCTTGCTTTTTATTTGTTGCTGCAGATCAAGGCGTGGGAAGAGGCAGAGATGGACACGCCGATGGAAATCGATGAGATACGAGTAGACCCTTCACCTTTCCAGCTGGTTGAGAGAACATCATTACACAAGGTTGGTGAGGAAGAAAAGATAAACAGAGGTCAGCAGATGTTTAAATGCCAGATTAACAGCTGTTTGAGAGCACCTTGCTTCTTTACTGTAGTTTATTTTCTATAAAAAACAGATGTTGGATGGGGACACGTTGCAGAAAATGTATATTTAAAAATGTATGTGAAACAATCGGATGTCAGTTAGTGGGAGAAAGACCGTTTCATCTGATAGTAGGGATGGGATTTAAAAAAACTGCTGGTTTATTGATTGGGGATTTATAGGTACCCTGTAGAGCTTGAAAATAAACAGACTTGTTTACATTCATTGTTTCTTACCTAAATGCATTGCACATATACGTGTGAGGCCTTGCAAATGTGTTGAATGCCTTTCTTTCCTCAAACATCTGCATTGCCATTTTTTTTATACATCCATGTGTGCTAGCTAGTAGTCTTTTTTTTTACCACCTTTTGCATGCCTGTTGTTAAAGTGTCTTGGCACTACTACCACCAACTCTCCATCAAACCGTCAGCATGAATTTGTATTGCTTTGCTTTCTTGTACATGTGCAAACAGGGCTTCACTCATAAAAACATCGCTCAGTAGCACTTTGAGTGGTCAGAAACTCCAAAGGCGCCCTTTTAATTTAAGAAATTACTTTAAAATCATTGTTCGACATAGATTCAATGGTAAATGTGTTTTTGCAAACAGATTATATGTGTATTGACATGAGGGTGATTTGAAGGACACTGTAATCTCACTGAGTATACACAATGGTGATGGTATCTCTTTAATGAATTTGCCACGGAAATTTGTACTGATTTATGTCGTAGGGTATGAAATGCTCACTAACACTCATACTGGGAAACATCAATTACATTAGTCCTTGTTGGAACACTTTGTGCACACCAGGCACCTCTTTAATCTGCAAGTGTTTGTGGGAACCACTTGTCTGTTGTAGTTGCTAAGTAATAATTCAACCCGTTTGAAGCCTTTTAGCTAAAACGTTAAAGATTTGTTGGACTTGCGCTCTACGTGAAAAAAAGTGCAGCACTCTCAGCAGCAGGTTTCCGGTTCTATGTGTTCAGTATTTGAAAAAAGTCTCCCAGCAGCATTAATGGCCAAAGAGTAGGGCTGTAGTCAACCAAAGAAATCCTTAGTCGACCAAAGTCCTGCCCTGCGCAATGATTAGTCGACTAAAAATA
>JAPMOB010161065.1:0-11372 GCA_029875015.1 Lepomis gibbosus
GCTATGCCCCCTGCTGTCTAAAATCAACACCTGCAGCACTCTCGCTACAGCAGAACATGGTGCAAATACAGGTTTTAAAATGAATGTCCTGTATATGTAAGGTTTCTTTATCACCTGGTTACATGTATTTTAAAGATTAAAACAGGCCCCGTATTTATGAAACTTGCACTTGACTCCTGCTTCCAAACTTAGGAATTACAGCTGCTTATAAGATTTCTTACTAATTGCCAATACTCCAAGATGGCGGAACAGAGGTGAAATTATGGCAAGCCAAAGTGGTCATAATTGGCTGGTCGGGCATCTGATTGCACTGACACATCAAAAGAGTGTAAAACGCACATATTCTACATGTGATTTGCAACAAAAACGCACCTTTTTAGATATGGTCATGAAATGATTTGTGTTATTGATGTGTTATTTGCCATAAATGTTTGTCAAAAATGTGCATTTTGAATGTGTAAACAGGTAAATCAAACAGGCAGTTCAAACACGTCTTTGAAGTGTCCGAAGTACGTGCTCTTCCTTTACTGTTCTCAAAGTTGCACGTCACTTTTTAGGGCTTTAGTCACCTTTTTGCTTTTGGTATAATGCTTTGTTATTCATGTGATGAAAGAATGCTAAAGACATACTAAATTTAAATTTCTATGCTAATGTGTAGGTTTATCATCATTTGTGAAGCCAGTATATTTACAGTGCAGCTCTCTTGGGATATCTGTGATACTCTCTTAAATAAGGACTGAATTGAAATTGTTTCCTTTAATTTCTATATTGAATTGAAAGTGAAGTGAACTCTGAAACTATATTATAAATCATAGAGAATAACTGATTAAAACGTCTAATTTGCCTTTGGGACAGCTTCAAGAACAAGTAAATAACATTTCTAACACAGTATTTTCACATCGCCTGTTTGGTTAACCTGTTTACACGTTCATTATCTGTGTTTTGTCTGACTCAAAACATGCATGGCTGTCCAATCACATACTTTAGACTTCAGTGTGCAATCAGACGTCCAACTAGGCATTTTAGACTACTTTGGCTTGCCATATAAACACAAACCTGTTTTAAAGTGATTATATGATGAATTATATGTTAGCTGAAGCAATACTATATTAATTTAATTTGAACATTTGATAAGATTATACAGCACTTTAATTGTTTTTAATCAAACAACAAATAAAGCTGCATTAATTTTGTTTACAGTCACTTCTGAATCCAGTCAACTTTTCTTTTCAGCCAGTCCAACTATATGTCTAATCAGCCACAGTAATTGTAAAACACCTGTATGTGTGTGCAGGGCCTTTTAAGGAGTTCACACAAATAAAACACTAATCTTTAATAACCTATAACTTACTAAAATGTGAACAATTCAGCAGATGTGATCCTTGTGTCTGGTTGGCTATTGCTGCTCAGAATAGCCTTTATAAAATATTTGTGGTCTACATTTTTTAACAACAGCCAGGGAATGTAATTACCCTTTTTATATAATAGTTTTCATTACTACAAGTGGAGTCTATCATTCCCACACTGGATTCAGATTACCTTCTTGTACACCAGGAATTTACAGGAAACGATGCAGGATGTAATTTAGTGTAATTTTATCTAAGCCTCAATGTTTACTACTCACTCTCCTACAGCCGTATCAGAGTTGTTACTCAATAGGCAACTTCTATTCTTAGACCTTTAATTAAGACAAGGGAAAACTTTAACATGGAAAAGAGAGAAATCCAAATATTCCCCTTTTGCTGACCTCCAGATTTTATCTTTTGTGGATGATGTAGTGGAAAGTACATTTACTCAGGTGCTATGTGTACAATTTTGTGATTTATGCTACTTTATATTTCTATCCCACAACATTTTAAGGTCAATAAATATAATTACTCAATCAATTTTAGATAGTTACTTTGCAGATTTAAATTATTATTACAACATATTGTAAGTTAATGTACCCAGCAATGTATAAATTAATTCAAATTAACTCTGCCTTAACAGCTGCAAAATTAAAGTGATGTACACTTTAATGCATCACTACGTATAATCCAGAAATATATTATTCTGAAATGGGCCTTTCTGCAATTTGAGTACTTTTACTGTTGGCTAGTATATTTTGCTCTCCATTAATTGATTCATTCAGTCATTTTCATTGATGCAAAAACATTTGATAGTTAGGGTCTCAAATATGAGGAGTTTCTGCTTTTCCTTTTAATTGTATTAATAATATTAATTAATTTTTTAATAATTTTTGAGGTTTGGACTGTTAGCTGGGAAAAACAAAACATTATGTAGATTTCACTTTGGGCTGTGACGGCAACTGTGACAGCATTCCTCACTATTTTTAGATATTTTGTATACTAAGTCAATCAATTACTGGAGAAACTGACAAGCAGATTAATCCCTAATTAAAATAGGCTAATCATCAGTTGCAGTCCAACACAAAATAGGAACAAAAATGTGCTCCACCTCAACAATTACAGCAGTAAAAATCTTGCCTTTACATTAACATGTGAATAAAAATAATCAAAACATATACTGTATAATAACAGTAACAGGGGATTTTAGGTACATTTTCCTGATTATACTTGGATAATTTAACTTAAGTAACATTTTCAAAGCAGGACTTTTACTTGTAAGAGTATTTTTACAGTGTTGTAAAAAGTAAGTTAAGTAAAGGTTCTGAATACTTCCACCACCACTGTCCAAACTGTGGCAAGAGAGGAGCGATGAGGGAGACAGACTGACCCTGTTGGTTTGACCCGTGTCATGGTGTTTATCTGAACAGAGTACTGGTACTGACAAACAGTGGCTTGTTCTCCTGTCGGGAGACAAGTAGGCGCATTGTTGCAGCTCTGCACTGAACTGTTAGGGTTAACAAACAGATGAGAAGTCAAGTATCAGCAGTGGTGGAATGTAACTATGTACATTTACTCAAGTACTGTACTAAGTACAAATTCGACGTACTTGTACAGCTTGGTTTATTTCTGTAGCAGGAGGTCCCTCAGATGTAAAGCAGCCAGTATCCACATGGTGGCAGTGTTGCACTGAGCAGCTGAATGCTGCTGAGAAAGAGGAAGTCTTGTCACCACAACTGGAGCAGAACCTTCAGAAGGAAACTAAAAGCACAAAATGTGTTTCATGTGTAACATGCAATCCATTAGGGCTGTCTAGCGCCCCCTAGAGGTGGCAGTGTTCATTACAGCCACAGTTGTCTGTGCTGATATGATGATGGCTCTAAAGGAAAGGTCATGGGTTCATTAAAATATTATACAGTAAGTATTTTTTGACATTGTATTTTTAAATGTAAAATGAAGTCTTCAACCAAGTCCTAATGAGATCTAGGGTCCTTTTGTATTGCTGCAGGTCTAAGGTTTGTGTGTCAGTATGTTTGATACCAGAGATCCCTCTCTATTTCAGTTTTCTGAGATCCACTCCATTTTGTATCGGGTCTTTTGATCCTTGAGTCTATTTGGACTGGATCTGACCTTCCTTGGCTCACTTTCCATTAAATGAATCTATAAAGTCGGGGTGGTGATGACACAATATGACACATGCCTTTGGTGTGAGAGACCCAGGTTCAAATTCACTGTGAGACACCAGTGTGTCCCGTAGCAAGACACTTAACCCCTAATTGCTCCAGAGGCGCGTGACCCCTGACATACATAGCAATTATAAGTCACTTTGGATAAAAGCGTCAGCTAAATGAATAAATGTAAAGTTCAAGAGGATTTTCCATAAGTCTTTCTAATCCAAAGATTAAAAATCCAAGATTTTTCTAAGAAAAAAGCTTTAGTCAGATCAAATAAACACAATTTTGTGCTGTACAAGTATCTTTCTTCTGCTTTTCCTTTCCTGTACATCACTTAATGACCCCTCAGATTTATCTTGAGGTCCTGACTACCACGTTGGGGGCAATCAACCTACGGCTAGTAACAATATCAACCTCTAGCCAGAAGTTGTTGTATCTCTAAATCTAAAAGTTGGATCAATCATCATCTAAGCGGTGGGAACAGAACGGGAATATTCTCTCAGTATTCCTGCTCATTGTACCAGGTGTTGATCACAGCTGGGTTTCCATGGTAGGGTAGTGATCCAAGATGTCCACCATATGAATAAGGCTGCTGCGTATGAATCATGCACAGGAGCTCTCTGTTGCTCATCAGACTTCATTTCCATCTCTGAGAAAATAATCTTTTTATTTTTTATTCAGAACAAAATACTTTACAGAAACTATAACAGTAATATAATTTAAAATAGGCAGGAAGTGTGATCATTATGACAATAACTTATTTCATTGGCTGTCCAACTACAAAGCATTTTGATCATAAATTCTTGACATTATTACACACATATCAGTCATACACAGTGGGTCTCATTATGTAAGTACAGCTAAGCGAGTTGACTTTGATAAACCCAGTAACACAATTAGGATATTACAAAATAAACCTGTTCAAAGTAAGTAAAATCATACATGCTGTTCTTATTAAAAGGATAAATCTGGTTTTATTCTACTGTCAATAAATCCCATAATAAGACCAAAATGTGTTAATTTGTCTCTCAATACTTTGTGACTTCCTGTCTTTCAGCCTCACTGGTTCCTACTGAAGACATACATTTTTAAAAACAGTTCACAAATATATTGTTTGAATTATAATAAAAGAAATAGAAAAAGACGGAGAAAAAAAGCAAACAAAGCATGCAGTATATAGACTAGATGGAATCACAGTCTGATATACTTTGGTTTCTTATTTTACAGTTATTCTACAAATTGACTAAAATCAGTTCAGTTAACATTTTGAGTTCCATAAAAATCCTGTTTTAATGTGTTATGTGTCTGAATGTGTTAGGCAATTGTTCTTCAAATACACCAGTTGACCTTTTCCTTAAAAATTACAACTACAGCTTTTGTAGGAGTGCACTGACTGCAAAGAACAAAACATTTAGAGGGAACAAGCCAACTCAAGATTACAGACATCACAAAGCATAAATATTTATCTTTCATGTTAGACTATATAATAATTTAATTGAAATATACAATATGTATCTGTACAGAATTGTGTAATTATTTATTAACCATAGCTATCATATAATAATGGTTTCAAAACATAGATACCAGTAAAACTACAATACGCTCTGTTACTACTGTGTTTTTCACATCAACAAATAGCATGGCACCACCAGAGAGAGAGAGAGAGAGAAAGGAGGTAATTTACACAAGTTATAGTACCACTGTCACAAAAGTACATTTAGAATGCAATATTTAAGCCGACACAACCAAGCTAAGAACAAATGAGCCTACAGGGCCATAAGCAGTGAGCTCAACACCAATGAAGTCACACACAGTTAAGGTTTTAGGGATCCAGACTCTTTCTATAGCTGCTTTCCACAGAGATCCTGCAATCAAAACGGAAAGAATGTCTCTCAATATATATCCCATTCCCGGCTCCGTACCCCTTCATACAGTGAGCGAGCCGGCATATTCATAGTTTTCAGTCATGTGACATGCGCGGTGACCTGGAGTGCAAAACAACAGACCCACACCGCGACTCCCCCATAGAGATGCCGCAAAAGCAGTTAAATTTTATTTCAACTTTTAACTTAAGAATAAGAAAGATATGAACACAAACTGCAAGTGTTGGCCACTTAAGATCCATATAACATTTCTACTGTTAAAAACCACCAGGTTCCTGCCCGCTTGACTGCGGTAATGTTTACATTTACTTTCTGAGGAATCCCTCTAACACAGCCCAAGGATGTCTCCTCCTTGATTAGTAAACCCGAAAGCACAACAACCATCCAGCATTTTGGCAACGCAAAAGTCACAAACTCAAACTAACAGTGTATCACTTGCTTCCTGGTTGGCAGGCAGCGGAAAGTAACGTCTTTTTGGCCTCCAAGCACAGCATTTTCCTTGGAATATGACTTCACATGAAAACTATGAATTGGCGTGATGATCTCGGATAATAAAGCAGCATGAAAGCGGCAATGAGACAACAACATCATGACAACAGCTGCTATCCGTAGCCTAGTATCAATCAATCCAGCACAACAATTTGGCCCAGGCACGGAGCAGCAGCACAGAGTCAGGATGATAAAAGATGTGTTCACTCACCACAGCTGAGGGCTCGCTTGAGGAGAAAAGTGACAGGCGATTTTTCCTCTGGGGCAAACTTCTGGATGACTGAAGTTTTTCAGAGAGTCTGCCAACTTGTTGCAGCCCAGAAGTGCTGTTAACATTTTCCACAGTTTCCACACAGGGACGGCCACTAGTGTGGCCACCACTTTCATTAGGGTGGCTGTGGCCCCCGCCTTTCCCCCCTGGTGGTGCCACTGCTACACCACAAAGGGAAATATTGTATTTTTTACTTTACTACCTTTATCTAACAGCTTTAGTTCACACATTAAGCTTTTTTATACACAAAACATACAAAGAGTTTTTAAAATATGTCTTCTTAAAAATTAAACTATACGTTTTATACAAGTACAGCTGAAAATTAATTAATTAAAGTAATTTTTCATGTAAGAACATCTCATGTTTCCAGCTTCACAAATGTGAAGATTTGCTGTTTTTCCTTTCAGTATTTTATTAATCTGAATGTTGTGTAATGTTGAATTTTGGACTGTTGGTTCGACAAAGCAAAGCTTCATGAAGGTGTCGCTTTGGGTTCTGGGTAATTGTGAAGGCATTTGACAATTTTCAACATTTTGACGAACAATCAATCTATTAATGAAGAAAATATTAGTTGCAGTCTGATAAAAATAGTTCAAAATTAGCTCCACCTTAACAACTGCAGCAGTAGAATCCTGCTTTTACATGAGTGCATAAGTAATAATAATCAAATTATACATATATACTACCCCGCGACCCTTCACACAGCATAAGCGGTTGAATATATACTAGTATGACAGTCAAAGGGGAAATTCGTCTGCATTGATACTTTTACTTTTAATGCTTTAAGTACATTTACTGATTATACTAACATACTTTTACTTTTCAAAGCAGTACTTTTACTTGTAACAGAGTATTTTATAGTGTGATATTAGTACGTTTACAAAAGTAAAAGATCTGAATGCTTTGTCCACCGCTGATTGAACCACGTTTAATGCTGTAGTGATTTCCAGCAGCAGCAGCAGCATCGTGTGTGTGTGATTGAGTCAAAACAAATTACAGTGTGTGTTCATGATAATGAAGGATTATGTCACCCAGTGCAACAGTGTGACTCACTGATGTGTTTTTAATAGTTTCTGGACAAAAATAGAGTTTGTGGCACAGAAGAAAACAATACATCAGACTTTGGATACACAGTTGTTAGTGGATCAATTCATTGTTGGTTTGTATCTTTTATGGGATCTGTTGACAGAAAGAAAAATATAGATTATCATCCCATTCATACCTCAAGTTCCATCAATCCTTCATCATAATCTTGCAGAACTGAAGATGCTTTCTTTATAGACAATAAGACATGTTCTTGACTAAAGTGTCCAGGTTTTTGTGATTTCAGTTCAAACTGTGTTGATACATTTAATAATAATTCATGAGGTGTTAAGATCAAACCTCTCCCAGGAGAGGGCATCATTCATTCCTATCAACTTGTCATTTCTTGGAAGGAAAACAAATCAATTTAAAAATAGTAAATAAATAGAAAAATCTGTATGAAAATAATCTTCCAAATTAAATAAATAAATCACAAATACACACAGATTTATTTCAAATTCCAATGGCTTTATTTTATGTATATAGATTTTATATATTTATATATATTTATATATTATATATATACTTATGTAACAACTTTTACTCAGTTGCTTGATTATCATCTTTTGTTCAGCTTAAGTTCAAACAACATGACACTAAGACTAAGGCATTCCACACGATCATATCTTACAAAAGAGTAAAGAAAACAACGTGAGTGTGTGCACCTGTCGCACACACACATACATACATCAATGTACAGGTATCGTGGTTCTGTTTGTAGAAAGAACTGAAAAATAAAAAGTCGATAAAGACGTAGACGAGCAGACAGAGTGAGAGTGTGAGGGAGAGAAAGTGAGAAACTAAAATGAACCACTGGAGTTGAACTGGAGGATTCTGTTGCATAGATTGAAGCAAACAGGAGGATGTTTGACAGAAAACAGACAGGATGAGAGTGAACGAGGGAGAAGGTGACACACACACTGAGGAAACACACCTTCACCAAGCCAACAGCCCACCTGACACGCATCCACACCCACCTACACACCCACACACACACACACACACACACACACACACACACACACACACACAGGGAAGCACAAGTTTTATTTTGGCTCACAAACAAATCACTGCTGAGGCTAAGACAGGACACTGAGATCATGTCCTCTGTGTTTTAGCATTATGATGACAATGCTAACATGCTGATGTTTATCAGGTTTAAGGTTCACCATGTTAGTCTAGCTTGTGTGCATGTTAACATTCACTAATTAGCACTAAAAAGTGAGCACAAAGTTAGCTGAGGCTGATGGGAATGTCAATAGTTTTGTTATTTGGTAATTTTAAAAAAAGCGTTTGACAAATTACAAATTTGGTGCTAGATGAAAAGTCAAAGGATCAGACAAGTCAGCAGGATTCATCCTCTGGGGATCATGAACGTTTGTACAAAATTACATGACTATCCATCAAGTAGCTGTTGACATATTTCAGTCTGGACCAAAGTGGTAGACTGACCGTCTGATGTCCTATCCAATGAATGTTTGTCTTTTTTGCCACTAACCTACTATTTAGTTTCACGCTGGACATGTATGTTTACGTAAATGTTTTTAACAGGTCGGACGCTGGTAATTGTCCCGAGACACAGCTCATAATAAATATAGAATTTAATATGTCCTCCTGTATTCCTGGAAGTATGAGCAAGGCTTTGAAACAGCATGTAAACCTCCATGTTGGGGAATATATGCACATAAAATGTGAACGTAAATCCAAATAAGAAAGATACTTTTTTTGGATTCATGACCTCAGTATTTCTTGATTACTGCTGCCAGATTTGCCAAACCACCGTCTCGACATCGCTTGGCGCACTTTAATGTGACCACAAAGTCCAACGTTCATTTCCACATCAAAACAAAAGATTAAGACTGTCAATGCTGTCACTGTGATGGTCACCTTTACTGCTTGATGAAAACCAAAAAGTCACCAAATACACATTTTTACACAGATTTCTCTAACTGAAGTCATCCTGAGCGGGTGTTCAAAACATTTACTCAGTCACTTTATTAAATCATGTTGCCGTGTGTTAATACAGACTTAAAGTCACATTTTATGAAATGCTCATGTTCTCTCTCTTTTTCAGGATCAGACTTTCATCATGTGTCTGTTCAGTACACAGATAGGACATATTTAGCCTAGCTTAGCACAAAGACTGGAAGCAGAAACAGCGAGCCTGCCTGCATCAAAAAATGAATAAAATCTCTCTCCTAAAAACCCCAAAGCTGTTCGATTTAGAAACAGAACAGTTTTTGGTTTGGTTCTCATGCTGTTTTAGACGTTTATTCCCTGACAAGATTAAAATCTGCAGGAACCCTTTTTAAATGGCAGTGTAGTCAGACTCAAATGTAAATCTAAGTAACTATAAGTTTTGTTAAGTTTTATTCATTTTCAATCTCTTATCGGACCAATTTTAAAACTTTACACATAAATAAACATTTTCCCTTAAATTTGATTATTATTAAAGAATTGTGAAGACATGTAACAGATGGGACATTTCTCTAGAACTAAAACAATTTAACAAATGTAAAAACGTTTGCCTTTTAATTGGAAATTAATCTGAAAATCAATTAATGTCTAACGATCTTGTATTTCAGCTTCTCAGAATGGAGGATTTGCTGCTTTTCTTTGTCATATACGAAGGCAAATTGATTAACATTGGGTTTTGGTTGCTATTGGAAATTATAACACACGTTTTCCAAAATTTTTATAGAAACAAATCATAATTGACAGACTTATTAATATTGAATAGTTGCGGCCATACATGTTACGGTGCAGTGAACATACATCTCTTAATTACAATTTCTGTACTGACATTTCTTATCAGCTAACATACACGTGGATACTAAATATATCTGTCCAACATGAACACAGACATTTTATAAGTGAGCAACAAACTCCATTATCCTCATATTTCCCCCAACCTGGCCAGTAAAGAGAAGAAGGATGACGATGGATCATGTAGATCAATGGATGTGATTGGTGAGATGATGACACCTGCAGAGCCGAAGCCTACCTGAACCACATGCTGAACGTTTCAGGCCTGTTAACTGTCATCGTCTCCCCCTCTCCTCTCACTGCACAGATGAGTGGGTGATGAGTTCAGGAGAATCTGTAAATATGAGCGTTTGTGTGTGCGTATATGAGTGGTGGGACGGGAGGATGAAACAGGTGGACGAGTGGAGATATCAGTTATTTTGTTTTTGGATAAACCATACGATGGAAACAAAAATCATCTTTCACCAATCCATCCATCAGAAGTCACACAGTTTAATTTCCTCAGTGTGTTTCACCTCACAGTGCAAATATGTGTCTGTCTGTGTGTGTGTGTGTGTGTGTGTGTGTGTGTGTGTGTGTGTGTGTGTGTGTGTGTGTGAGATGTTGCCTGTGTTTGGGGCAAGTATTTGAGATTCATTTGAAAAACAAGTCAAACATTTGGGATGTTTCATTCCATACTAAAACATGCAGAACACAGAACATTGAACACATATACTGAACGGTTAGTTTTATCCAAATGCAGTTTGTCTTTTTTTTCTTTTTTTCTTTTTTTAAATCTCTTTTCGCACAGAGTGGCTTTAGGCTACACAGAACACGACAGAACCAATCGCACCAGGTTGGACATATTGCTTTAAACCACCAAAGTTTGTATATATGTCATGCATGCCACATAGATGATATTATGTTTATACAAAAATAACACCAACGCCTATTACTGTGTATCATAGTAATTACAGAAAACAAATCTTTTTCAGTCTTTTTTGCAATGAAGTTCAACTGAGAAACCATATATATATATCTATATACTTATATCTAATATATATATATGTATATACACACACATAAATATATACTAGATATAAATATGCAGAGATAATATATAAATATATAGATATATATGTTAAGTGGTTATGACTTTTCCAACTGTAATAATCCAGTTTATTTGAAACATTTTTTTAATTAGTGAATTCTGAAGTGGATGTGAAGGTTCTCCAAAGAATTCCTTAATATCCGATGACAGGAAGCTGTTCTGAGAGAGGCAGTGCTCTGAAGAGGAAGCAACGCAGTCAAAATCCAACTGGATAAGAAGCGAGTTCCTTTTCCATACTGAAGTCCAATTGGAAAACTGAGACAAACTGAG
>JAPMOB010161095.1:0-11964 GCA_029875015.1 Lepomis gibbosus
GTGTGTGTGTGTGTGTGTGTGTGTGTGTGTGTGTGTGTGTGTGTGTGTGTGTGTGTGTGTGTGTGTGTGTGTGTTTTTTTTAGGGAGATGGACAGAAGCCCATTTCAGACATTATGCTCCATAAATTTGGGAACTCTGGCATAAGACGCTAATGTTAGCAGGTTAACATGCATTCAGTGATCATGTGAATCTGCTACCATTTAGCATGTTAGCAGCCGAACAGACCCCTCCTTCCCTGGATGCAAAGTTTCTGAGACACTTCTCTCTGGCAGGGCGCTGTGGACCATCAGGACCAAAACTTCACCACCACAAAAACAGTTTCCCTTGTGCATCTGTGCCTGGGGCCCCCACTGACAATTACTCTTATCCGCTCCCATAGACACCACACGTCACATTAACGTACATTCTCCACATCTGTCTCAATGCATTACATCAATGTACATCGTTTGGACTAATATCTTTGTACATTACACATATTCCCCATACTTCATACTGTGCACATTCCTTGGTCTATATATTACACAATCCAAAAACAGACATATTGTACCTATTTTCTATGCATTTTTTCACATTTCTATTGTCTACATGTATTTTATATTTATTGTTATGCACCAAAAAAAACAAAGCAAATTCCTTGTATGTGAAAAACTACTTGGCAATAAATCTTATCATGATGTTAATGGAATGAGCATGTTAGCAATACTGAGTTGAGGTAAATGTATCGCTGCTAAGAAACAGTTAAGAACAAATCAGATAACATATTAATGAACCATCATTGCAAATGGACATATAAAAGACAATAAGCTTAAAACATTATGTAGTTTACATTAAAATGCCAAAAGTCTACCATTCAAGAATAGAATAAAAATAAAAAATAAAAAAAAAGAATAGAATAGTCTCAACAATTGTACTGGTCAGAATTGCATCATGCTTACCTTCTTTTTACTGTTTTTAAAGCATTTATAGTTGTCTGTACATCTGTGGGTACGTAGTAAACAGCAACTGCTAATGGATAAATTGGCTACTTTTAATGATGCCAATTTGAGAAAATATAAACAAATATAGCCCATTTTATGAGCTTTTATGAGGTCTTACTCTGCTGATGACTTTTTTTGTCATCATACTGATTCCCGAATTTGCATATGTGTTGGTGTTAGCATGATTCCATCTGTCACTTACTCACTCACTCATTGTCAACCTGCTTATCCTGTGTACAGAGTTCCAAGGGGGGCCTGGAGTCTGGGGCCAATCCCAGCTAGCATTGGGTGAGAGGCTGGGTACACCCTGGACAGTCCATTTCAGGGGCAACCAGTCACATTCACACTCACACCTAAGGAAAATTTTAGAGTCACCAATTAACCTGCTTGTCTTTGGACTGTGGGAGGAATCAGGGGCACCCGGAGAGAACCTACGCAGACATGAGAACATGATTGCATCTATCAGATTGTCAAAAATATTTTGACTTTCTCCATTTTCACACAAAAACCCCACCTCCCCTATAGAAATATATCCGAATGGAGCTTCAGCTTGGTGCCATGTTGTGTGTTTTTGTACTGCTGCTGTGACATGCAAACTTCTCCTGGAGGTAAATAAAGTATCTTATCTATCTAAAAGAGAGATAAAATCATGTTTTCATGAATTAATTAATAACGAATAATGATAATGAATTGTTTGTACAATCACATCATTACAATACAATAGTTTAAATTAACCCTCACTGGTCAGTGACGTTCCTGTGGAGAGTTAACAGTGTTTTTGTGACTCCTGATTTCTGACCAGGGCATGTGTCATGTGGTGATTGGTGTCCTACAGTATTCTGTAAATATTTCATGGAAAGAAGAGTCAGTGTGGCAGTTTGGGGCGTGAAAGAGGCCCAACTTTCCCAAAGGGGCCCACAGAGCAAGGTAGCCTTGAGCCTAGTTCACACTTCACGATTTTAAGGCTGATTTGCTGTTCATTTGCAAGGACGGCGACCATCAGGCTGTGATCAGCGATTGATCGGCGGGCGCAAGTCGTTATTGTGAACTACTTAACGATGAATCAAATTGGCTCCCTCTGAGCTCTCAGTAGCTCAGACAATCCCTGCTACCTGTGTGTGTTAATCTATTCTTTCACCCATATTTTTTGTCTTTAAAATAATAAACAATAGCTGTTTCGTGTGTAGGTTCTTGTCATTTTGCGTGCGTTTTCTTGACAAAATGTGGTTTGGAGACCAGCCGTCGGGTGACACAGCCGTTGTGTGACCCCCTGTTACCGATCAGTCACATAGTGTGAAGGCTACAATGGCTTCAAGACATCCGCCACAAGACGCAAGTTGTGTAGTGAACAGCACGGTGATCAGCCGAAGCTGAAAGTCATGTAGTCTGCATGAGCCTTTTGTGTGCTTCAAATGAAGTAGTGTGTATGAAGTAAACATGTCATAGGGAGGAAGGAGATGCAGTAACTCGTACAAATGGGAATAATGGGTTGTTGGTAGTCAAATCAAACAGGTTGAAAGTTACTGTTTTTCCAAATAAATAATAATAGTAGTCTCTTTGCTGCTGAAATCTCATATAGGCTTTTGGCTTTGGAATGGATTTTTGCACAGCAAAATAACTGGACTTTGTTCTTCATCTCTCACATTAAAATAGAGTTACTGTTTCTACACAGCCAGTATGGAGACGTGGAACAATTACCAATAATTCTTGATGTAAACATGGGCATGTGGGCATGTGAGTAGCCTATTGTTTTTAGACAGACTTGCTCAAACTTATCTACAACATTTGATGTTTAAAAGACACATTGGTTTTATAAAACTTCTATCTGTTCTAATATACCAGTGTGTGGGCCACACACACGGCAAGCCAGTATGTTTTTTTAGAAGAAAAAATTCCATGTGTGCTGCACCTCTCTTTCCAAGAAGTAGTCATATTTTCCTGGTATGCGACCCACTCCTCGAACACCCAGCCACCCAATCCCATGCAGCATGGCGTTTCAAATGTGTGTGGGGGTGGGTATGGAGAGGGGGAGCTTTAAAGCCATGGCCTTTATAATCTGCAGGTGCCCAAACTGTTCAGAGGAACTCCCTCTCAGTTCTATATTGTTGAGTCTGTTTTGAGGTCAGACCTTGAAAGCGTCCTGACTGGTAATCAGCAGTTTTTAAGATGATCAAACAGCCTCCATTATGATGGAGGACAATGGGCCTGACAGGAGAGCTGGGGGTGCACAGCAAGAAAAGATGACAATAGAGTTCCACTTTCTTTCCCTCCTCACGTGTTCTTTCCTTTCCCCCTCTTACTATTAACATTGTTTCCTCTTTCCATCCACTGAGCTGTTTACCAAATCCCAATCTACACAAATGTCTCCTCCTCAACAAAATACTGTTTTGAAAGATTTTAACTAATGGAATCACAATAATAAAAACAAAATCATGTCAAATATTTTATAAATATCTATTCCTATAACTTCTAAGTATGTTTACATGCACGTAAGTAACCAGGTTACTGTGCATCTGTGTTTACATGCAGAAGCTGCAAATACACTTCTCATGAAATCATTTTATTTGGCGTCCATGTAAACAGTTCAGTTGGAATCTCTAATCAGAATGATTTCAATCAGGCTGAACAAACATTGTCCTGGACCGCAGCTACCAAGTGTAGATGTCAGTGAGTCAGTCAGTCAGTGAGTCAGTCAGACCACCTGTTCAACTCTGAGTAGCTAGAAGACAGGAACTCTTCCAAGAAACAAACACACACATAGTACAGAGCATTTGCGGCTGCATTTTAAGTGTGCTGATGCATGTGAGGAGAGAGTAGGGGGAAAGCTTAAGTGTTTTCCCTCCCAGCCAATCAAGCTGGAGGGAGGAACCCTATCTCTTATAGATCGGCCAGTGCAGTGCTGAGGAGGGAGAGCTGGTCCACGTGGAGCTGAAGAGATCCCAAAACACTGAAAAACAGGAGATACTGGGAACTGAAGTTCGGGAGGAAAGAAAGAAAGAAGGAAGAGTTTATATCATTTGAAGCCCAGAGGGAGACAGACAAACACACAAATACCCAATAAAAAGCCAGAGAGTAAGACAGAGAAAGAAAGAAAGATTTTGAGAAAGTAATATGGAATATAGGAAAAAATAATTCAGTTGAGCCAACAGTCTCATTATTTCACTCTCTCTCTCTCTCTCTCTCTCTCTATATATATATATATGTGATCAAAATACATAAACCTATACAAGAATGTTCCCTTTTTGTCCATTTTGGCACTTTTGTTCATTACAAAAACAAAACAATACTATCGCAAACAACAGATATGATTTTTTATAATAAACAAGAATTCTATACTGCTGAAAGGCAGAACACCACTGCTTTTTTCTTCTTCCTGTGTTTCTTTCAAGACATGAAGAAACCTCGGTACTTTCACTCCTCCTCTTTCCTCTCAAATCAGTAGCTTTTTGTCATGCACCACACACACACACACACACACACACACACAGACAAAAGCAACTAAGTCATTATCAGATTAAATCTTTTGTGGTTTGATCCAGAAAATGTCTACAGGTGGCTCTTTGTTTGTGTGTGTGCGTGTGTGTGTAGGTGTGTGTGTGTGTGTGTGTGTGTGTGTGTGTGTGTGTGTGTGTGTGTGTGTGTGTGTGATGAATCAGTAGGACTCTCAGCTGTTAATATTCACACTGTACAGGAAGTCCTTTCATGTCAGAGCACCAGTAAAGTCGTTTTGTTGTTTGTTTGTTTGTCAAACCAAACACGTCTGTGTCAGATTTCCTTCATCAAACAGCTGCACAAGTGACAAATGCTAGCACATGACAGTAAACTGTGAATTGGTTCAGCAGCACTTCAACAGACTTTTATACCACTTTTACTCTGACCAACCAGTTTAGATGACCACAGGAGGGAAAGCTACTTTCAAGAATTTGGGCATTTATTTCCAGGAATGGTTTGAAAAGAATAGTTTTACGAGTTATAATAAGTTACCTGTTACTTATTATTCCTTTAAAAATTAATAATATTACTTAACTTATTACTGGGTGATAAAGTAACTACTTACATTACTATATTCTATTTTGACAACAACCCCCACCCCTCCCACCCCAAAAACAAAGCAGTCTCTCCCGACTTTACAACTAATGTCATATTCATAACAGCAGGAAGGAATATGGTTTTAACAAAACATATGACGTTTCGTTATGCAACCGGCTGAAATAAAAAAATTAAGCAAGTAAATCCCGATTTTTGAACTACTTTTTTTTCTGCACATGTAATTATAAGTGCAGTATTCATTATTTTTACAGAACATTACGTTGCTTAACGCCACTCTCTCCCGATGAGTCCAGCATCACTGGCAGCTGGAGGTGAGTAAGTTTCACGTTGCTGTGCTGTTTCAGCAGATGCTTTAATAAACGAAACGTAGAATTGTTCATGGTTGAAAGCTTTTTGCAGGTCACAAAAACTTTACAATGGATGATAATGTTCTTTGCATCTTCACACTACACGATTTGTCTGTCAGAGAGCTCGGCGACCGTCGGGCTGTGATCAGGGGTAAATCAGTGGTCATTCGGCGGTGGCAAGTCGTTATGTGTGAACCACTCAACGACACATCAAAACAGCTCCCCGAAACACATTTCGACACATCGCCGACATCTGCCAGATATCTAGCATGCCAAATATCTGGAAGAGTCGGCCGACTCAACATTCACATCCAGCCAATGAGAGCAGGCGACTGGCAGAGCAGGCAGATAATTTTTCACTATAAAACACTGTTTACTCCCCTCCAGCTCTCTCTGTAGTTCAGACAATCCCTGCTACCTGCGTGTACTAATCGATTCTTTCCCCCAGACTCTTTGTCTTTTGATGTCTTTATCATAACAAACAGCTGACTCTTGTGTAGGTTCGTGTCATTTCTCTTTACACATTTTACGTGTGTTTTCTTGACAAAGCCTTGTGTGACACAGCTGCTGTCAGCTTGTGTAATGTGTGACCCCCAGTCATCGATCAGTCCCGTAGTGTGAACGCCACAGTGGCTTCAAGACTCCCGTCACAAGACGGCAAGTTGTGTAGAGTGAACCGCGCGGCATTCGGCCGATGCTGAAAGTCGTGTAATCTGCACTAGGCATTAGACTGTGACACAATAATGACAGTAGCTACTTAAAACTGTTCCTTCTTTAGCTTTCTGGCTGACAGCTGACTTGAGCAACGGAAGGTCCAGTGATGCTGACCTGCAGCGCAGTAGAGTATTCATGTCAATGATGGTGCGCTCAGTAACGCAGTAACGGAAGTGTTACTTGGATGAGTAAGTGCATAATATTACTGTTTTGGAAAAGTAATCCATTACACCACTAATTACTGGGAAAAGTAATATTACAGTAACGCACTACTCAGTAACGCGTTACTGCCCAACACTGATAGTTTGTCTACTTGAAACTACTATCCAAAAGGATAACGATGTGCTCTCACAGTGAGTAAAAATACTGTTGCTCCAGAAAGGAATGGTAAAGGTAACCTTCCAACATATCTAAACATCATGCACTCATTTTGTTCTATAAAAAACTGCCATGGGTTTTGTTCATGTTTGTTTCAATTTTTACCCACACCACAGTTTAAAGAATTGTGCAAACTTTCAATGTTTTAATGTTTTGAAGCATTGGCGTCTTGTATTTTCCATTAATTCATACATTTTTTTAGACTGCCTTGCGTGTTCAGGGTCCTGAGGGTCTGTAGAATTTCCCAGCAAGCACTGGGCTCACAGTCTATCAAAGGACTAATAAAAACCCATTCACACCTACAGGCAATTTGCTATTGTTTCCCAGACATATCAAGAAATGTTCTGTTGATTGCTCATATGCATCATAAAGCAAACAAGCACACACACACCCTGTAGTTTCATTTAACAGAACACACACACACTCACTCTGTGTGTGTATTTGTCATTGCTGTCCATTCATACAGAAACCATGTAAACCGTTTTTTCTTCTCACCATCAAACTTCCAAACTGTCCTGCGGCAGTTTCTCAAACTACGGCTCTGGTCCCAAACTGGGTCACGGGTCTGTTACTGGAAGTTTTGAACGCTCTTAATAGCAACAGCCTCCAGAGTTAATGCACTTCAGTGGTCTGATGACCTAAAAACTTCAGATTACTACCTCTGAATTTTACAGTCAGTCTCCAGCTCAAGTGCAAAAAGTTTTAGTTTTAGTAAGACTGGATGTAATTATTTTAAGTAAAAGGATGCGCTCCTACACCTAAACCCTGTTAGAAATGTTGTTAACAAGATCAAGACATCTGGCTAAAAGGGGGACTCCACCAATTTTACACATCAAAGTCAATTTACTGGTCACAGGGAGTATTCTCAGCCTGTGAAACTGTCTACCTCTGGAGGAGGTTTGTCAAGTCTGTGGAAATTACTCAAGTGACATCTCTTGAGTTTCTCGATTTGTGCTTGGAAACTACGAATTTAAAACAGAAAGTCCGCATTATGAACTGAAAGTGTATAGTTTGAAAGATGTGGGTGTTTAGCAGGCAGAGAGGGGTGGATGAAAATTTGTTGTTAGATTTGTTGTTAGACATTATGGGACACATAAGGACCCCATGTTTGACCCATACTAGGGACTAAATGTCTTCACCGCCTTAATTTTGACCTTCTTTTTAAAATTCTCTCTTGTGAGTCCCCACAGAGTCTGAGGAATTACAAGGCAAATTCCTAGTGTAACTGTAGTGTAATATTTTTTCATAGTCCCTGGACCCGCTAAATGGGACTGAGTTTACTTGATGTCTAAGTTCCCTGATCCCTGATATACTACACCTTTGTGAGAGGAAACAACTTGTCATAATCCGGGTTTAAGTTGAAAATCCTTTTCAAGCAGCTAAATTGTTAATAGCATTGTACATGCTTGGAATTTGTCAAATCCAACTTCCACCTTTGCTATCATTGTACGGCCACTAGAAGTCACAGCCATAATAAACGTTAATATGGGTCATAATAACGTGCTTGAACAAATTACCTATATGGTTGTTTTTCTATTGAGGACAGTCTCCACATGATGTTTCTTGTAAATAAGTGCATGACTTCTATAAGTAACATAAGTCATATTTTGTAGCTAAATCATCTATGAAACGTTTTTTAACTTAAAATGTTAACTCTGATTTGCAGACATGCACTCCCCATATATTTATTTCTGTATATGTATGTGGTCTCTTTATTATATTACATTTATTTTGCAAGTGTTTTTCTCCCACAAACCTACGTACCTTTTTCCCATACACACCCTGGAGAGAACTTTTGCTGTTCAGTGACTCTTCAGCAATTAACCACCAACTGTAGGATCAATTGCCCGCTCTACCAACAGAACTGCACCTTCTTTCTCTTTATCAGAAATGAGTAGATAATGCCTTTGCATGATTCATTCTGCAGAATTTTCAATTTCCATTTTGAGTAGAAGACATAGCTCCATGGTAGAATGGTCGTGTTTATTTTGAGTGAAGCTCTCCATGTCCAAAGTGAACATGTATCATGCACAGTTGCTGTAGAGATCACACAAAGCTGCAGGAAAATTGTTCGTTGCTGCCTACGGGCTTAAAACGTCACCTACCAAAAATGTACAGTCTGAGGGATCATTTAAATGAAAGTAAATGGAGCTGAACACCCTAAAACCACTTCACTACAGTTTAACCTTTGCTGTCATTCTCCTGTAAACATCGAGGGGTTTGCCACTTTCCTCAGTGGTCTCTCTGCAGACATTATGGAGACCACTGGTTCATTTTCTCCATCTTTCAGCAGCAAGGCTGGGGGCTGAAACTGAAAAACCTGAATCAGTCTTGAACTGACAGTGTGTGGTTTTCATCACTCAGTCTGTGAGTCACTGAATGAGCCTGACTTAAAAATACAGCAGGGGAACTTTCTTTGCTTATATGCACTCACAGTGTGGACAGTCTATGTGGGTGTTTATGTGGTGAAGCATTTAGAAACAGATGAGGGGTGTATGTGTATGCGTGCGTGTGTGTCGTGTGTTTTCTGGTCCACCGGGTTTCAGTCGTCCTCAGTGGAAGCCCACTGTGTTCTGTACAGCTTTCTGGTCCACCGAGTTTCAGTTGTGCTGTGGAACTCCACTCAGTTCTGTACAGCCCCTCCAACGTCATCACCGTACCAGTCTGTGAAGTTTCCTCCACAACAAAAACCAAACCAAAAATACACACACAAACAAACACACACAAGCGCGATCAAAATCTCTGCTTCAGATTAACACCAGTTCAGCAGCTTGCACATTTAGTTCTACAGAGGTTTGCAGTGCTGCTCCAGGCTAAAGAACCACAGACTGATCAGTCACTATGCTCCATCGCACTGTGTACACATGAACATGTATGCATGTATGTCTATATGTGTATATCACATCCACCTCCAACATGTATATAATGATAAAAATAATAATAATAATAATAATAATAATAATGATAATTTACTCCAGCATCCTTTGCACTCTGCTCATTGCACTATGGCCTCAATCTGTCTACACTGTTGTTTTTGTTTATAGTGTTCATGTGTTCTCTATGTCTGTCTGATTTTATCATTACATGAGTAACCACATCGTGAGCAATATACGATCCTGAGTTAGATTCCTCGTGTGTGTGCACATACCTGGCAAATAAAGCTGATTCTGATTCTGATCAGCAATGAGTTGCTGGTTTGATTCCTGGCACTGACTGTCTGGGGTTTTCTAGTGGCGAGCACTGCGCAACAAGTATATGTCTTTGTGTGTCTTTGTGTGTCGTGTTTGCATGCATTTTTTAAAATAACTTTTTGTATTAACATGTGCTCTAAAATAAACTTTTTCTTTGTGCCTTTGAGTCAAATACTGAACATTCAAAACATGATGTTGGACATTTAGCTGTTCTGGCTATCTGTTGGCTGCCATGACTGTCGTTTGAAGTTGACAGTTCAGCTGGGGTTTTCCCCAAATACATCAATGTTTTTTTTATCTGAATGCGAAAACCAAGCTGATAAAACAAACCTTTAGCACGACACTGGTTCTGTGGACAGCAACAACAACTCATGCCGAAAGTCCACTGACTCGGCACGTTACGGCTGCGCTACAGTTTTGATGCGTCCATAGCTTGGCGTCAAAGTTCACTGGAAGTGTCTCAGAAGTTTTTCAGCAGCGGAGCGTGCAGCCTGCCCCACATTATTTACTTGTTATTAATTTATCATCTTTGTACATCTACTACTTTCTTCACAGCTCTATGGGACCCCGTTGTACTTCAACTCCAGGCTGCATATCCCACAAGGAGCATTTCAAAAGCAGATTTTGTTGATTCAGTAATCAGTGTTTGCATTTTTTGCCTCTACTAGGATTAAGTATGCTAGTTAAATGAATTGTTTTTGAGTCAGTTTTAACTGTGTTAATTGTTGTTTACAATCAGGATTCTCCACAGGATGTTTTATTTTGAAAATTGACCGGTCTCTATGCTGTTCTGTGTCTGACTTCCTGCCTGGTTTGACATGCTTTGTGCTGCTTCAATTGTGCAGTTGTGTAAAGCACTTTGGTCAGGCAGTGGCTGTTATAAAATGTGCTATTTAAATAAAATGAACTTGAACTTGAACTTGACTTAGATGGCCGTGATTTGCTCCGGCAACCGCGGTGCAGACATAACGCCACGCAGCCAGGGTCAGTGGACTTTAAGCGTCAGGCTACACAGTATGCCTTTATAATTTGTGTGAACTGACCTTTTAACTTAACATTTTGAGCTTTGTTGTATAAATAAGGTATAAGGTAAAGTATTTTCACTGCACAAATGTTTATTTAGACCCTAACAGCACCCATTTACCACACCAAAGTCATATTTAGGATTTTTTCAGAATAGATTTCCATGTATATGTGATTGATAAGACTTTCGGGAATGTGCACCACTACAGTGCAATAAGAACAAAGGTGGGTCTTGCATTGTTACTTGTAGCTCTGTCTCAAAGAGTTGTCATGTCATGTGTTTTGGTCATTGTTACTTCATTTGGGTGACTATATTCATATAAAATGGTTATTTTTAATGAAGGAGAAGGAGTAGAGCTTGTTACTAATTAATGGATCTTTTTGTGGAAAAACATTTTATTATTTGAACAAGAGTAATAAATATGCTTGTAATCACTCCTGGGGCCATGTAGTGTTATTCCATCACAGCAGAAGTGGTTGGTCTCTCTGAAAATGATGAGGGAATGAGGGATGCAAGTATACATACACAATGCATGGCAGAGGGTGAAAGATGGAAGGGTCAAAAGGGGCCCAACAGCAATTGTTTTTTCTTTGGGGCCTCCCTAACAAGTTAATTGCTGTTTATAAGACAGGAGTTATTACATCAACAAGTCTCTTAGCAATTAAATAGGACAACATAAGAAATAAACAGCATCTCATGTGCATAAACTCTAACTTTAGTGAAGAAAATAATGTTTCTTTTACTGTTGAGCTTTTGGTGTCTGCAGAGACTTTGAAAACACATGCAATAAAATTACATACAAGTAACATTAACAGTCTGTTCAAGTACCGAGCAAAATGTAACAGAGCTCATGAACTCAGTGGGGAACAGACAGGAATACTGCTATCCTCATGTTTTTTATCCTTATCTTTATTAGTTGAACAGCCATGTTTAATGCTGAACAGATGCATGATCAGAACCGTTTCTGACATAGAAGACACTTCCTTTGTCATCAAAGTGGATTTTAATCAGCATTTAAGCAGATTATCTTGTTTTCCCTTTTTGTAAAGTGATAATCGGCTAACACTTCACTTTCTGGTGAACGCACACAGATGGGCTTTTTCCTGTGACAAACAGAAAAAGACGTTGGTTTGAATAAAGTTTGGAGGATTTTATTTATAAAACAAAGAAACCATGAATAAATCATTTAAATCTACTTACAACAAATCCTTCCTGTGTTTCTTTGTTTTTCCTGGATGTTGTTTTGCCTCTATTGTGTGTGTGTGTGTGTGTGTGTGTGTGTG
>JAPMOB010161173.1:0-12343 GCA_029875015.1 Lepomis gibbosus
CAGGCCTGTCGCTGCACATCAGGGAGGCTGTAAAACACCATGGAGACACACTGCGGGACATTGGGATGTCAAACTGAGAAAAGACATTAAAAGGAAAATCTGCTTGAAGGCAGAAATTTAGTATGTCTTGAATGAGTTTCACAGACACCGGGCTTTTCAAAAATGTTGGTCGTATCAGACTGCATTCAATGGCGTCCAAATTAGCAGCATTTATGAGCCTACTGCACAACATATCACTGCAAAATATTACCCATTTTGACTAGTGCAATTTCCAGGGCATCTTTCAACTCAATGTAACTAAAATATGCAAAGTAAAAGTGGGGTATGCAATACTGGAGACATTATCTAAGTTGTGGGTTAGCAAACTGTGGCTACAGTTGCTGCCGCAATGCTAACATGCAGAGAGGACAAGACGATCTCAGTGCCAGAACATCAGCTTCAGACAGTGACACTCACAACTCTCCTTCTACTAACAACACAACAACAGCATATCTTGGCAAACTGCAGAGTAGGCCTAAGCTAAATCTCACAGAGCAGATAACTTAAGTTTACCTTATACACAAGTCAAGACTGGAATAGTGTTATACTGTATGGCTCGGTCCGAGCCACTTAATTTGTTTTCCATTTGCAGAGCCAGGGCTAGGCACAAACAACAGATTTATTTTCAGCACATATTATTCTGAATTTTACAAAAAGACGTATATTAGAATCACATACCCCACCTTTAAATTATTTCAAATTTAAAGAAACAGTTCAACATTTTGGGAAATGCTCTCATTTGCTTTCTTGCCAAGAGACAGATGAGAAGATAAACACAACTGTCATTTCTGAGTAAAGAGAAGCTAGAAGCTGGTTCTAATAACTCAGTATAAAGATGGAAATCTGGCTCTGCCCAACAGTAAAGAAAGCTAAGCTGAATTTGTTACCTTTAGACAAAACCAGGCCAGCTGTTACTTCCCGTTTCCAAGTCTTTATGCTATGCTAAGCTAAGCGAACCGGTTTACCAACATGAGACAGGTATCAATCATCTCACCTAACACTTGGCAAGAAAGTGAACAAGCCTATTTCCCCAAATGCCAGTTATTTTAGTCTTCCTTTACATGTGGTTTTGCTTTGCTAGACTTGAGCACTATGAATTGAACACCCCAGTTTGAAGAGAAATGTAGGAGTTCTGTCACTGGGAGTGTTTCGTAACAACTGGCTTTGAAAGAAGGATTGGTACAAGAGCTCAACATCAGAGGTGGGAGGATAGAGGCTTTAACAAGCCAGAACTGCTATTAAAGAGAACTTTGTTGGTGAGGCTTTGTTGTGCACTGTCACTCTCATCTCTGCTCCTGCTTCCTTGACGCCCTCAGTCCACATGCATCTTCCTTCAAACTGGAGTTCAGAGAGTCATTTCATTGGATCATTATGTTCAACCATTAGCTCTCTAAATAATCACCAAGATTTAATGACCCCTGTCATGGTGCTCTCATTTGCATAGGAGTCAGATTGACAGTCTGCAGGCAATCAATGTTTAAATGCCAGAATGTGCTCTGTAATGGTAGCATAACAGAATCCACAGGATGTCTGCCATCACCCGATATGGAGAGAGTCAACATTTTTAATGGAGTGAAAGCTAAAGGATGAGAGCATTTTCAAGATAATTCCCTCC
The DNA here is from genome assembly GCA_029875015.1 of Lepomis gibbosus. Taxonomy (NCBI): domain Eukaryota; kingdom Metazoa; phylum Chordata; class Actinopteri; order Centrarchiformes; family Centrarchidae; genus Lepomis; species Lepomis gibbosus. The sequence continues at coordinate 1,655 of JAPMOB010161173.1, forward strand.
TTTTTAAAATATCATTTCATCTGAGTGCATAGAGCAGATGGATGCACCCAACTGAGGCTCCAACATTTGGGCTGCTGCTACCTCTAGTTCCCATATGATCAATGTCTATATACTGCTGTGATAAGACCCTGTAGATAACTAGCGTTGCTATGAATCATTCCGCAACGCAAACCATGACATCTGATGTATTTTTTTCCTGAGAATATCTGTAGAAGCGAGTCTGATTAGTGCACTTGCAAATGTGCATTTCTGATCTGATAACAGACTTTCATAATAGTGTTCTTTTTAAAGTCCCAGCAGCAACAAAGAATAACATTTTACTACCCATGACAGCCTTTTTATCAACACATTTACACATATATGCTCATGAATCCACATAAATACTCCATAATCCTGTGCTAAATCTGCATGTACAACTGCACAGCAACAACAACAACAACAACAACAACAACAACACAACACAACACAAAAAAATTCCACCAAATGAATTCCCTTTTATTCTTTGAAAGCTGTGAACTGCCTCTACACAATCCCTGCAAGCTTCCTCAAACCTCTCATCCAACCTCATATTGAGCTGTGACCAATGTTCAGTTTACTTCAGGTTGGTTTCAGGCAGCTCTGTGCAGCTTGTTTATTAGCCATTGGCAGTGGATGTGAAGCTCCCTAAAAATAAACCACACTTTTGAAGGAGTCCTCACCCTGCAGGAACAGCAAGATGTAGCACACGCAGAGCTGTAGTCATCAGACGAAAGAGGACTTCTGTGTGATTACTTGTGTCTTGTGCCATCTATTTGTAAGAGACATTTACTTTCTGATGATGAGTCATTTTTTGATCAGATTTGATCGCATATCGTTGAGCTGTTTGGTGAGTCACATGCTGCTGTAGTGGATGTGTTAGGATGTTTCCAGCCGCCGCGGGTCAAACAACAGCCAAACTGCAGCACTTTGTTTCTGGTTGGAAAGATGTCCCTTGTGTTTGCTTTGTCCTTCCTCTTCTTCTGTGTGTGTTTCTCTTTCTCCAGCTCCTCTTCCATTCTTCACCGACATCGCCTTCTTCCCTCTCTCGACCATTGTGAGAAAGGAAGCGTGTCACATTACTTGTGTGTTTGCATTAGCAGGAATGCGTCTTGGCCAATTGCAGATGGTTTTCACGGGATCAAGGAAATCCTCTTAAATTATACAGCCTCAAACACAAATGGGTTGTATTTTCAAAAGAACCCTGATATTGTTAGTAGTGGACTCTCCTCGGTGACACATGAGAAGTGATCAATCAAGTGTGGCTGACTCAGCCCTGATTGCCAAACACAGTCCAGAGAAATGCAGTATATTGATATTATTTTTGATATTGCTCTAACTTAAGATCTCTCTTCCATAGAACTGATATTTCACTACATGTCAAACAGACATGTTTGAAGGCTGAGTAGAAAGGGGATAAACAGCATGCCTCATTCAAAATAAATCATACTCTAATACAGATGGCTAAAATGGCTCAACATTTACCTCATTATAACAGCATGGGTCATGAAGCAGATTACTTGCTTACAACATCGCTGCTGTACAACTGCCGGCAAGAGATGCACTGGATGAATCCAGTTCCACGCAGCACAGGGTCATTCCTTGATGAGTGCAATGAAAGTTCAGGGCACGACATTCTTTGTGGGTGAGCCTGTTTGGGGGACAGAAAGAAAAACCTTCCACACTGAGATGAGGCAGGCTGAAGAAAAGCCTTGAGAAGCGGCTGAGGGGTTTTGGGTGTGAGTTTGTGTGACCGAGAGCATGTACCTGTGCGTGTGTCGCTGTGTGTACTAAATGGTAGTTTTTGTTATTTGAGATTCCACCTTTGATGAATTGTTGTAATCTGTTTTATTGGTGTACCTACTCTCCTCCAAGGTTTGTGGTCTCTCCCACTGTCCAGATTTCCCTATCACCATCACCAGAGAGTAGAACTTGTTGCATGCACTTGCTGTGTGGGTGTAGTCTGAAGTGTGATAACAGCGAGATGTGAGACTTCAAATGTCTCTTTTTTTGTATTGCCTTCTGATCTATGTATGCTGCTGTTTCCAGAGAAAATGGCTCTACATTGCAGCTAAACTGCAAAAATCTCAACATGACATTGATCTGGCTGCTTACCCATGGGGAAATGGAAAAAGACTAGTACAGTACTAGAGTAGAGTAAGTATTTCCATTTTCATTTCTGCTACTTTTTAGTTCTACTCCACTACACTTCAGAGGCAAATATAATGTTTTTTTAACTCCACAATTTATTTAATAACTTACTATAGTTTTCATATTCAGATATTCAAAATATAATCAATCAAAGAGACGATGTATTATAGGTTAAGACAAGAGGTTCTGAAGTTAAGATCTAGGACTGTATTAAGTAGCTGAAAGCAGTCCAATCTTTACATGCTGCATCATTAAAATGATCTTCACATTAATGCATCAATCATTCTATATTACATTATTATTCTAAAATGGGCCATTTTACATAATGTGTACTTTCCCTTTTGTATTTTTACTTCCATGAAATCCATGACCTGTACTTCTTACACCACTGTCAAAAAAGTGCATGTCTTGCTGCTGTGTTGCATTCTGGTCTATGGAGGCTACTGACAGCACTGAAACTACAAAGTCTCACCATGACAAAATATTGATGGATGGATGGATGGACATAATATTGTCTATGTTTATTGATTAATTAATATGCCCCACCAAATTACAAAACAGTTCAAAGTACCTGATAAATGTTTCGCTATATCAAACTGTGCTACAGCATGGTAAACTGAAGCAGCTTTCTGCGCAGACAGTTACTGTAAAAATAAGTAAAAGCATATAACCTGATTATACAGTTGATTATTAGTCAACTGTATTAAAAAAGACATATCAGCCAACTTGTCGGCTTAACCCTGTAGTTCTTACATGCATGCATGCATACAGAGCATATATGTGCTCCTCAGAGCTGTAATTAGACATTCATGTTCACTGACTAGGGCTCAGGGATCAGTCCATCCACTCCTTGGTTGATGTTTTAATGTGGCTGACATATGCTGCCTTGTAGGAACCCGCTTCCAGTGAAATATGGAGTGCATCCATGCAATGTTTTTTTCCTGCTGGCTTGTAAATAGGGAAAAATAAACACATTTTTATTGCCAGCAAAATGATGTCAGACTGAGGTCAAATTTCTGGTTCAAAAAATGAATCAAAGCAGCTGAGCAAAGCAAAGGCTGACTCCTGTCTGTTCTTTATGTGTCCATTCCAAATTAGTTTGATGTTTGAGATGAGATTTCCTCAATTTGACTCTCACAAGATATTTGCCAGCACATGTTTTGGTTCATTTGGTCAGACAAACGCTTCATTTCCAAATGTTCCTAATCCTATTGCACATTTCCTATTCTTGACCACTGTCAATATTGTGCACAGCAGATGAATTAACTCTAGTGTTTCAGCAATTCGAGGGTAATAATTGAATTGTAGGATGGAGAGAGCTCTTGCTGGACTCCACCCTTTTGGCTCCAACAAAGCTGGAAATGGAGCCTCTTCCTGTTCTTCTCTGGACATCTGCACTTAACACAGGATTATTCCCAAAACTGACGGCGTTCACTTCCCGGACACCCTTTACTTCTAGCATACATGTCAGGGACAGAACATTTTGAAAAAAAAGAGACATGGCAATGAAGATGTCATGTGTCCAATCAGCTTTTCCCTCAAGTGGGTTTCATCTCTGTACAGATGAAATCAACGCTCTTTGGTTCCAGGCTGCTGGCGAGGCTCTGAGGGTGTGTGACGAGGAATTTATGGGAACAGGCCGCAAATTAATTGTAACCACCAACGCCGTGGAGTCAGTATTTGTTTATGCCTGGGGCTTTTGAGGGGGAAAAACATGTGAGACTATTAATTTTCTATTTTAGGAAAGAGAGGTTTTACAGTATACTGTCATCCAGAACCTTGAAGTGAGAAACATTTTTGAGGAAATGCAGGAGAGCGTCATCTTTATGTCCCTCTACTGCAGGGACAGAGCATTTGTATCAGTAACATGTGATCAGATCAGAAGACTGAACTAATCAATATCTAAAGGTAATTAAACCATGTCAGCTTTAGCCATTTGACCATTACATGCTGTTGAACTGAACACACCAACCATGATATGTAAAAAGCATAGCATATGCAATCTGCTTTACTTCAACACTGTCATTTCAAGACAACCATTGAAACAAGTGAAGCAGACTTCAAATAGAAATAAAACATCACTTCACCACTTTCTGTCAAAGGTAGCCAATACTACAGTACTGTCTGTGTATTTTAAGTGCATTACTCATTCCAGTAACACTGAGGTCATTCCTGGAGTATGAAACAATAGCTATGTGCATCAGTTATGTCAGCGTGGCCGTACTGCCAGCAAGTGGACATACAAAGTAGCAGAGGTGTTGTAAGATTGTACCACAGAAGGGAAACTAAGGGTGGGAGTTGCGTTTTAGTTTCCGTAGCCTAACAGTTCATGCTTTGCATCAGCAAAAGGAAAATCCAAACTCTCACTACATAATTCACAGTAACAATCAAACTGGGTCTGCATGCTTAAGGTCTAGCATACGCGTACATGTTAACATTGGCTTCTTGCTGTAAAAATGAATTAATAAATTAGTCAAAAGATTCGAACCAAAAAAATGAACAAACTAAAAAGTGAAAAAACAGGGCTGCTTGGCTCTCATTCTGTAGCTGATGAGTATGGAGACTCTTTCTTCTCTCTGTGCATATACTTGCCAAACAGAAACCATAACTTCTCAACTGGCTAAATGTTATGTTGTTAATAAAACACAGAAATGGGTCATTACATTAGCAACATCCTGCTTTTTTTATAAAGCCCGGAAAGAAATTATACAGGACAGCAACAAACCAAATGAGAAATAAAAGTTCAGCCCTCCAGAGGAGATTGTAGACCAGATAAAAGCCAACATTGAGGGACAATAAGTGAGCTTTAATGCATGTTCTGCTCACATGATTAGACAGTGAAAGAACAACAAAATAACAACACTTTTGATAAAGAAACCACCCACACTGAGGCTGGATTAAGTAGGCAACTGCCTCAGACCCCGTATTTCTAAACTGATTTATTTACACATTTGTACCCCAACAATGACGGAATGTCCTGCAGTATATACTAATGTTACCCTTGTAGATATTGTTGGGAGTGAAATGACACAGGTCTGATCAGATTTGATAATAAAGTAAGGGTGGGGGAGAGCAGGCCGATCACATCATGTCCTTTTCTATAACTTTCTTCCATTGTCCCCCTGTAGTTCTGCACAATGAGTCCTCAGCACAACTCCCTTCCTGAACACTAGGCCGCATGCTGGGTCCTCCCTCCATGTTCCTCACTGGTGTGGCCGGGATCTTCCCTGGAAAAGCCTCGCAGAGTCATGAGTTCACATGGGCAGGGACAGACAGGAAGTGTCCAGGCCGGATTGATTTGGCCATGAGCCTTCAAAAGGTTTCCTCATGCCTGCATCGCTAAGAAGGAAAAGTGCGGCGGATGTATGAGCTCAGGAGAAGATAGTTCAGCACAGATTGTTAGAGGTTAACCGAAGGTGCTTTTATGGAAGCTTTTTTAAGCAGTTTACCAAAAGTGTGGATCGAAATCAAGCAAATAATAAATTCAAAATACACAACAATGTTAAACAAAGTGACACAATGTAAAGTGATCATACCAGCAATGTTATAATTTAATATGCATAGGCTACATGGAGTGAGTAGCTTCAATGTGATCTGTAATAAAACCAACGGTGTGTTTCCTGTGCTTATCAGTTGACCTTCACATTATTGATTAAGAGGTTTTAACCGCTGATTGAAGTTTAATAGCCTGTCTTCTGACCTTAAAGAGTAACGTGGAAGTGTTGGGTTGCAGATGGATCTGCTTCTTGGCTGCAGTTTGCTACCAATTATAATAACACAACTAGTTAGGGATACATGAATGGTCAGACAAGCTGTAAATCAACACCCGCTTTAACCCAGTTATCTGGCTCAAATAGAAAATGGACAGGCTAATAATTAACACTTGCTTTTATGTTCAACTTCCAAAGAACTTGATTAGATTATATGGTAAAACCGGGCATTTATTTACGGCATGTTTGCTTGCAATTTGCCCTATTGGACTTGATACAGACAGCTACTCTACGCCTTGGGAAAAGTTTTGTACCGAGAGATTGAAGAACGTTAAATTCACAGCCAAATTCATACACTCCTGTGCAATATGTGTAGATATAGGTATATGTGTATGTTATCCATGCTGAAGGTTGCTCTTTACTGAACTCTGATGTAACTCAGCACTTAATGTTAAATGATGGTGGAAATTATTTATGTATGGCCCCAAAAAACTTACCTTCCCTTTAGGTCGCTGCATTTTGTCCCCACAAAACATTATCACATTATCTTTCAGGGTCATAGCACAATATTAAGAACAAGTAGGACATATGGGAAATTAGGTTTACTTCGTACAAATTACTTGCGTGTGCGTGTGTGTGTATAGGTATAGGGGTCTGTTAGCAGGGGCGGGGCTTGATGACGTCGATTACACTGTAGCTAATAGTGTGAACGCAGACAGAGCAGCAGCTGAAGATGGAGCAGAGAGGGAGAACCACCGCTGCTGTGTCACATCGCGGTCAAACATCTCTGAAAAATCCCTTCTACAACTGAAGGACCTGCCTTTAATTTACACCCAGGCTGCGGCTTCTTTCTCTCTCTCTCTTTTCCTATTAATTTCGCCGCTGACATCTGCGCCCCATTCCACTTCACCCATCCGTCTGTCAACACACCGGCTTCGGCTGTCTGTCAGCGAGGAAAGCAAATACAATCCCGTTGAAAGACACTCGGGAAAAATACGTTTTCCGCGAGGTTCCGGCCGGACACACCTTCTGCCGGACAGCTCTGCCTCTGCTACAATCAATATGGATGAAGACAATCACGGTAAGGCTGTTTCCTCTCTCCCCATTCAGTCCGTGTGCAGGGATGGATGGACGGCATGGATGGATTTGTGTGAGTCAGGGGACACGAAGGTCTCAGAACCAGGATGCTGTGTGTGTTTTTTTTCTTCTTCTTTTGCAGACCTATCTAGATTAACGACCAGAGTCGGTTGTCATGATTTAACATCTGACGATAAATGTGCATTTCTCAGAAAAAACAGTGCGACTCGGTTGGTATCCTCACAGGTGGGAAAGAGAGAGCTGCTGCTGCAGCAGCACAGAAGCATGTTTAGAAACGCTGAAGTCATGGTTAAAAAAACACTGCAATTTTTTTTAAATTATGCATGCACCTTTATCATCTGTTTGATATCTTAAGGCTTTGAAGTTGTCTCTCACGCTGTTTGAAGCCCCTAAACTGGTGGGAATTGATTGGTTAAGATATCTGACTGGCAGCCTTCCATATGGAGTGTAGACCTAGCAGGATCTACATCCTTTTGCAATCAAAAGAAAAGAGGAACAAGTCCCGATAGGGATATTTTAGTTGTATAGTGATACCATAGTAGGACAAGAACCCACTGTAAATTATGATTAGGTTGCTAGTTTATTCCAAAAATGCAAATTGTGGAAAACAAGGCATACAATAATATAATTATTGAGCTAACTATAGTGATACTGTAGGTGGAGGTTAAGAATAATAATGTGCTATAGACAAGCTCTAATTACCAAGTAGGGATGATTAAAACAATCATAGAAGGTACAAATAAACTGAACTAAGAAAAAGTGGTAATAAGTAAGTGACAAAGCTGAATGAATTGAACCTGTGCGGCTGCATGTCTAACCCAGATTACTGCTCACAAGGTGGCTGCCGCTCAGAGTCCCACATCAGTTATTATATGATGCTGAAACCACACATGCAGCATGCTCCTGAGCAGATAATCCAAACCGCCATGCAGACGGAAGGCCTTGAAAGGAGTGTAGTGTAAACAAATGGCTATAGTCTGATACGTTTGTCAGTTAAACTGTGAGAGATTAGCAGAGGAGTGACCACAGGCTGAATAATAAAGAGAGACCCTCATCTGGACTTCCACTTTTTCCCCTTCCACGTTATTCTGATGTCTCAACGGTGTGAATGTAAAACCAAGAAGCTTCGCCATGAATTTGAATGGAAGTGAGAAAGTTTGACCTATTTCATTCATCTTAATTTTTGCTTGTGCATACAGGGGCTATGATGTATTAAGTGAGCCTACTCCTTTCTAACTATTCCTGTCTTTCTATAATCTTACTTTGTGTCCTTATATTATTAAATACATTTTCATTAGATTTTGGGGGATTCCCATAACCTTTGCTGTGTATATTCATGGTCCCCAGAGAGTCCCAGGGTTTTTGGTGACCCCCTGACATTTCCTCTATAGTTCCAACTTTGGGCATAAATTGTACACAAGAAATATCAAAGTCTAATGAGCAAATTACCATGAAATTGTATGAGCATTTTCATGATCCAAAGCGGTATGACTGAATCATGTGACAGGATGTCAGAGATCAGCAGAGGCACGCAGTCTGTGATCAGACTGGAAACATGCGACTCATGCGTCAACCTTTTCAGCGTGCGTGAATTATTCAAATAACTTACCATGAATGTTCTCGTTCACTCGCTCACACTCTCACTGCCTCTTGTTGTCGCGCACACATCACTTAACATTGTGCACCTTCATAATGCCGGTATCACAGCCCAAGTGCTTAGTGCTAAATTTGTCTCAACCACTCACTTACAGCAGCTGAAGTTTACACCTTCATCAAGAGCAGACTAATAAAGTACATGTTGGAGTCAGAGGTGTGTGTGTGTGTGTGTGTGTATGTATTGCTGCTACAAGTTCCCATAAAAATAAGCATGACTTTTCCATCTTATTTCCTTGTGTACACGGGTGTATATTCATCTGTTGCAAAACACAAATATTTAATTTCTGTTTAGTTTAATGTCAAAGGGACATCATTGTTGGAAGAATGGCGGTCTTGGAACAAGGCAAGACTAACCTGCACACAGGGCCCATATTTCTCAGCTAAACTTAGCTACACCCTGAATCTATACACTGTGTCAATGTGCATTATTTGAGGGACTCAGCTGTAGCATGGGATTCTACATGTTTACTGCGCTCCCTATTTAGAGTTGCCGCTTCTCTGCTCAGTTTACATGCCGCAGAGAAGACAGGGCCTTAAAATGGATGAGAATCAGCAACAGGCTCTAAAAGTGTTTTTTATTACTCACGTATCTGTTTTTAGCATCATCGTATAGCTGGGTGGAGAAGTGAAAAGAACACAGAAGCCGAAATTGGCCAGAACGCAGTTCACTGAACGGCTGGATAGAGGCCATGAATTTTGACACTCCACTGTCTTGTATTTTCTCTTTATAGCAGCTCTGTGATGCTTCAGTCAAGGGATTAATAAGGGCTGAGTATGGGCTGTTTTGGGAGTTACTCACTAAACATTTCCTGTGCCTGAATAAAGAGATATGACGATTGAGGCTCCCAAACAAAATGTGTCTTGTGTTTGTAAGTACATGTGCCACAAAATGTGCTAAAATGTTTGTTTTATGGCGTCCTGTGATGTTCCCTGGGCCAAATTTCCTGTGTAAGTGTTGTGATAACCCCACTTTGTCAATCAACATCTCTCTATCTGACCGTGGGATTTTCCTTCAATAATAGTCTCTTTGGCTGAATATGTGAGCGTGTGCTGAAATAACAAATCATATCTGACTGCAGCACCTCTGTTTTGTCTGTACAAGCTTTTTAATGGTGCACACATGGCAGAGTCATACTGCTTGGTCTCCTCCTGCAATGAAATATCTCCCTGAGAAAGAAAAATGCCTTTCTTCTTTGCATTTTTGGTAATCATCTCCTCAAACTTAATGGACATCTGGCCGTATGCACTTATTTCATATCACGTTCACCCCAGCAGGCATGAAACCCAAGCTAAGGTGGCTTTTAGAAAACCTGAATCAACATATTGTACATGTGATTTTTTTGGCATCTACTACTGTAGTTCTGTGGGAGATTAGTTGGTAAGAAGGGGAAGTTGGTGTGATCAGGGAACGGTCTTTGTTGTGGCTGTAGGGTTAGTGTGTGGGTGGACATCAGACAGTCACTTGAGGCTAGCTGTGGCTGCTTTCTAGCTATATTTCTCCCTGGGAGGCAGGCTGGCTTATTGTGAGTGGTTGGCGCTCCGTGGCTCGACAGCGGTCAGACACCTGTGTCTGTCTGCATCTGCATGTTTCATCTACCTAATGTCACCCTGTAGACGTGCTGCATGTTAAACCTTGATTATAGGAAAATACATTAGAGCTGAAATGATTACTTTTTTTTCTATTTTGGAGAAATATTTATCTGGTTGTATTTCTGTTCTATGACTTGTAGGCTCTGGGAACACACAACATGCTTTTTTCACATCAAATAAACCAAACACTGAATCGATCTATCAAGAAAAATTAATAGTTTATTAATCCAAGTGAAGTTTTTTTCAAGAATGAAAAGTAAAGGCATCAGAGAGACTTCCTTCCTTAACAATACTGAGTTACAAATAGGGATGTAGTTGTATGTTTTTTCAGTATTTAGAATTTTCCCTCCAATATTAACTTTGTACAAAAGTGGAGGAAAACAGAGACCAGTCCATCCATCCATCCATCCATCCATCCATCCATCCATCCATCCATCCATCCATCCATCCATCCATCCATCCATCCATC
>JAPMOB010161180.1:0-25682 GCA_029875015.1 Lepomis gibbosus
GGTGTGGCATATCAAGATGCTGATCAGACAGCATGGGTATTGCACAGGTGTGCCTTAGGCTGGCCACAATAAAAGGCCACACCAAAATGTGCAGTTTCACTGTATTGGGAGGGTCTGGGGGGGGGGTCCAGCAACCAGTCAGTATCTGGTGTGACAGTGCAACACATCTTGCATCTTTGCATAGAGATGATCAGGATCTGGATGGTGGCCTGTGGAATGTTGGTCCACGTCCTCTTCAATGGCTGTGCAAAGTTGCCGTCAGGTTGAGACCCCAATGAGGATGACGAGCATGCAGATGAGCCAAAACCCAACTCTTGTTGGTTAAACCGACCAAATTAAAATGTTATCTGTGTTACTCAGGATGGCACTAACTGACCTGGAACTTTGCTGCCGCTCTGGCTGCTTCCTGTCTCCACCACCTCCCCGGTGTCAAGCAGCGTGGACAGGCCGTCGGAAGGGGAGGTGCTTCCTTCTGTCAGGGCATTACATTGGTTGTCCACATGAGGAAAACCCCCCATGCTCTTCAGCTCCTCATACCGACGGGCACACTGAAAGATCACATCAGTGCCAACGTATTACTCAGCGAGCCAAGCCTAATGTTCCTAAACCATGGAACGATTGATGGATGGGACTGGAAACATGAAGGGGTGGATGGATGGAAGCATTCATAGTTACCCAGCATTTCAGTTACCTCCTTGGGAGTAAATCCTGGAACTAGCTTGGCTACATTGTCCCAGTTTATGGGCTGGGGCACTCCCCACAGAGAGCCCAGCACCATGTCCAAAACCAGGACATTGTTGTCATAGGGAAAGTTGTTGTTGTCTGAGCAGAAGCGGCTCATCTCTACAGAGGCAGAGACAAGAAACAAAAGGCAGTAACAAACAAGGAATGCATCTATCTTATTAATAAACCAATTAATGAGGCTGATATCTGGCATTTTGAGATAATCGGCCTCGCCTGATGCCTGCACTCACAAGGCCACCAAACTAAAAAATGGCTGAAGACACATCAGCTTTGTCAGTGTGGCTGCTGTGGAACGACGTTAACGCTCATCCTTGTGGTTTTGGAAGGTGGTGAAAAAGTTAGTTTAGAGCCCTAAACTTCCTAATTCACCATCGTCTTTTCTAAATCTACAGTATAACACAGTGTATTCTTCTATTTCATCAAGTAACACAAATTCCATCTAAAGCAACAACATACTGGCTAAAATAATCATATATATATGGATTGTCCTCCACAGGGAATAATGGGATTAGACATGACTTTCTTTATTTTGATACTGGCATTATATATCATCCATCACCTGCACTGTTCTCTAAATATCGCCATCGGCTATTGAAAAACCCATATCTGTCAACCACTAACCTATCTGCCTTATCATCATACCAGATCACAGCTAAAATGATTGGTCGACCAACAGAAAATTAATTGCCAACTATTTTTATAATCATGGAAGTTTAAACACTCTTTTTTTCAACTTCTCGACTTTGCTGCTGTTTTTAGTCTTATGTGATATTAAACTGAGTATTTTGGGTGTTTGGACTCTTGGTCAGGCAAAACAAAGGATTAGAAAAAAATTATTATATGAAATTTTAAAGCCCCAAAGAGACATTGTTTTTAAAAATCACTACATTGATGAAAATGAAAAAAAGTAGTTAGTTGCAGCCCTAGTCCGAATTATGCATGCTTTTGACTCTACAGCACCCCTATCTTAAGTGAAATGGGGTGTGACAGCAATAGCAGTCATCTACTAAATATTATTGCATTATTATACATTAAGTATTGCTTGGATACTGATTAATGAGTACTATCCGGCCCTGGTCACAACAGAGAATGTCAGTTAGCTACTTTCTAAAGTTCTTTTGTTTTTATTAACATAAACAATCAAATGCTTCATTCATCAAAATAAGTAGTCTCACAGAAATATAAATTGTATGTGACTTGATTTTTATAGGATTGTGTTTGGAGACCAGTGGTTGTGTTAATGCGTCATTCACCAGAAATCAAAGTTAGTTATGTTCTTCATCACCAAAAAAATGGTTGGTCATCCGAGATAATGTTAGCAGCCAATGAGAAGGATTTGTGCATTTTACGTACATGTGCTGATACAGATGGATGATATAAATGTATAGAATATAATACTGAAACTTAGTACTATCAGTAGAGTAAAGATGCTAGCGCGGGCCGAGTCCCTCTGTCCTCCTCCTGCTGCATCAACATCAGGTGCTTTTAGGTCAAATTCAATCAGATAGCTCCAACACATAATTCTAACAACAAGAAGGATAACATATCGTTAACATACTTATCTGGTGTCAGAAATATTCCTCCCCGTCGTCTCGTACAGTGTACTATGGCGCCTGTTTTATGTCATTGTGTGTGTGGGTGATGCTGATGCTGCGGCGTCCTCTCCTACCGGCTAACTGCAGCCATTGCTAACGCTAGCTAACTTTGCGGGACAGGATCTGCTGCCTTCAGGTACTCGTCGTAAACTCCTGCTCACAAGCCTCACACGACCACCAGTAACGATGTCAGTCAGTCGTACAGTGTTCTTCCGTTGTTGGTGGGTTCTGCCATTTTCTTCAAAAAAATGTCAGAATAAATTACAAGGTATACACCTCCATAAACGTTTTTCTCACTTATCGAAATGGGCAAGTGTTGTCGAGTCGCGGGAGTTCAGAAAATTTTGTCAAAGTACTAAACCTAGTTCAAAAATGAACTTTCTGAATCAATGGCATCTATGCTATATTTCCAGTAGTCCATGAAGGCAACATTAGCTCCACTCAGCTAGCATTTCGGATAGCTATAGCATCCATGAATGTATGTATTTAAGCCGTTTAAGCCCAGTAGCACGGGGGAAATGTTATCGACGGGCTGCACGGTCACAACACAAACTCGTCGGTCAAGTCCTAAAATAATTCATAGAGGTAAACGCTCTTTGGTTGGCTCCGTCTGTATCTGCAACGCTGACTCGTCCCCACTGTCGCACTGCAGCAGGTTAGGCGTCCTGTTGCCTGGAGACAACGGCCGTAAATCCAGAGTTTCTGCAACAAATGTTCCTTACGCCTTTAAAAAACTAAAGTCTAACGCTAACAACATTATTACTGCAATAAAAATAAAATTAAACCATGTAAACACTCTTGTCGTTAAATTATGCTCTAACTTTAGTCTTTAGATGTTACTGATGCAAACACTCCTATTACTAATTAGACCTAATTTATAACATCCAACTTTCTACTCCTTTAAACCTGACACAGAAATTACACAATAGGCAAAAATGATTTGACAATATTTATTTTCAAAATAATTCTATTAAATATTTACAAAATTACTTTGTGACTAATGAACCGCTGAAAATGTGCAAAATTAGCCCCTTCTCATTCTGACTGAATCCAATCCAATTTGCTATACAAAGACAATACAGAGGACAAATCAGCCTACATGTGAAGGCCAAAACCAAGTACAAGGTTAAATAATTACATTTTCAAACAAAATATCCTGACTTTGTCCTTACACCGTCATTACACAGATGATGTATCAGTGCACCTCATTAACTTAAACATCAACAAAATCTCAAGAAATTACATCTTACAACAGACATGGTTGTCAGAACAGCAGTGTGCCATTACAGAGAATACGCAAAACTGTCTTGAACCAACTCTGATCAAAGAAATGTAAAGATAACCTCCTAATTTGAGACACACTGGTTCTAAACAGAACAGTACAACCGAAAACCAGTGGGTTTGATGACTTTACTCATTATAGATGAGTATAGAAACTACTTTGAGCAATTCTTAATAGAGGTCCACGGTGTTTCTCCAAATACTTAAAGGTCAGCTGATAATGAGTCAAGCTACAGAGTTAAAACACTGCAAACAAGTACTGACTGAGCCAACCCATGTTATGAACATTGTGATTTGCATACAGAGACATGCATACATGCACCAACATCACAAGTCCATCTTCTGAGGGATGTTTAGCGCTGTGCTGGGCGGCATGCTAGAGTTAGATGTTCCCACATTGAGAGAAGCTGGTGTTTCTGTGTACACGGCCTCTAGCAGCTCTTCTGCTGACGCTGACGTGGAGGCCGAACCGAGGCCCGGGGTAAACCCTTGGGCAGGATTTAACTGTGGGTGTACAGCATGGGCTGTCTGGGAGGCCTGTGCGTTCCCTTGCTGCACCTGAGCAAGCCTCTCCATCTCCGCGTGCTTACGGCCTCTCCTCTTGCCCAGGATCTTGACATAGTTAGCTGGGACAAGTCCTATGGTCTGACCATCCACGCTGGCCAGCAACCAGCCACGCACCCTGGGCTGTTGCTCTAAACAAAAGGGGAGAATGAAGAAATTGGGGGTTCACAACTATCTCTCTTTGAAAACAGACAACACTGTTCTATTGTTTTGAATCATGTCTTCCTCTTACATCATTTGTTTGATGACACACTGTGCATTTAGAATACAACATGGACAGGTAAACAAGCTATTAGTTAACTCATCTACCAAAGACATCTACTATAATACCACAGCCTAGGAGTGGGTGATATGGATAAAATCCTCCATTACTTTATATATGCCATTTTATGCTATGATATAACACAATATATATTATAACGTGACAGAACGCGACCATTTCCTTTAATATATAATTTTCTGAAAAATCGACTTACCACATTAGCAGGTGAGAAACCAAATTAAGAAACTGGCATCACACTGATGCAAAAATCATTAATTTGCAACACTGACCATAATGGCCAATTACACCCAGATGTGTTAAACCATTGCTATATGAGAGAAACATGAGGACAGCAGTCATTAACAGAGCTCTAACCTTTAGGGGCAAGGTTCAGCATGTCTCCAGCCCGCACAGAAATCTCCTCCTCAGATGCAGCTGAGAAGTCATACTCCGCTCTGGCCACCACATGGTCATCCTCCCCGCTGGCCCAGTTAGTGGCTAAATAAAGAAACACACAAAACATCTTTGGTTGTCAAGAGTAAAGGGCATACACCAAAACATTCATCAGCCTCTCTGGTATGGAATCTATTTCTATTGATCATTGGTTGGATATTTTATTTGTTTTTAAGCAAACATAAAAAAAACGTGCTGCTTTGGGCACAGCTGAGAACTGAGAGAAGGTTGTGTAATTTATATGTTCTAGACCCACAGAGCCACAAGACTGTGCAAGTTTTCATTCCAAGCCAGTACTCACTGAAGTCTGCTTTATTTATTATCTGCTACATAGCAGAAGGGAGTCATAGGGCTGCACGATAAGGGGAAAAAACAAATGGTACATGTTTAATCTACATCTGTTCACTGTGCAGACACTATCCACAACCGGGAGGAGGAGCTAGTATACATGAGTGTAGCAGTATAATAAAGAGTATAATGTTCCGTTAATAGTAGCCTATATAGTTACTATAATTTTAATATATGAATTACTATATTCATCATAACTTCATATAATAGTATTGTATTTTACTACTATTGTATTATCATCATTATTATCATGTATATTCTTCAACACTGTATAGTTCGTTACAGCGGGTCATTTTTTTCAGTGTCGGCTGACAAAAAGAGAGACTGAAGAGCACGTCTGCATTATGAAAATATCAACATGTTGTACAACAAAATGCACCAATATAGTTCGCTGGAGCTAATATAATTGACATTAAAAGGCCTGCTATCCAAACTCAAACCTATTTCTTCTCCCAGTTTTCTCCTGTCTGACCGCTTCAGCTGCTGACGACGTCTTTCTGCCTCTGTCACAGAGCATTTCTCCCGGTGCTCCGGTGGCGAGTCCGACTTTGTTTTGAACGATTAGTGGCGGGGAGGGGGGTTACGGTATGTTGTCTTAAAAGTTGCTTGCACGCTGCTCGTGAATCATTTTCCTCATTGCACGTAACATTATCTGTTTTTTGGGGATAATGAGCAGACTGCAGCGCACAGAGAAGAGTGTCACATGCACCTTTTCTGTTTTAATAAATCGCACCCTTTTTGCGGTTATGTAATCGCACATGAGGACATTGTGATTGCAACTGCGATTAGATTAATCGTGCAGCCCTAGGTTGTTACAAACTCAGTTTCACTCTACTACCTGTTGTATTGTGACAAATAAATCTGCCCTGTACCTTGTAGTACATTGGCTGAAAAAAAAACACCTGAAAAGACTTGGGCCTTAATGCTGATCTAAAGTGCAACAAAAACCCTGGACAGGCTGGTACAGGACTGACCCTGAATTTGTGAAGATGCTCCTGAACTTAAAAAAAGGGTACTGGTATAAAAATATTCACCAAAAAACTTCACCATCTTATCTGCAATTAGAAAATATTGAATGTCAGCCTCACCGTTTTCTTCAGAGCTAGTGGCGGAGCTCAGCAGTTTCCAGATAAGGTAGGGTCCCCCCAAGACTACAGCAAAAAACAGAAAGATTGGCCAAGATTTCACAGGCTGATCCTCCATTCCTGCTCCATACCCTCTGGATGCACTTGTAGCCAGAGCATCACTTGCACTGTCTGCCCACAAGTCTTCAACCTCAGCGTCTGATCTTCGCCCCAGCAGCCTCTGTAACCGTCGGTAGAGGTACCGCAAGGTGCGTACCAGAGCGAAGGCTGACAAAACTCGGGTGAGGTGTGTACGCAGCCGTGTTAGGTGGTTGGCTACATCCAGCACAGCACGGAAACTGTTATACACAGCTGAAAATGTGGCGTCCAACATCATACTAACTGAGGAAAAGGCCTGGACAATGCTTTCGATGGACTGGAAGGCACCACGGCTGCTCTCCTCCGCCTGTTGCACGAACCGGCTGGGGGCGACGTCCTCCGTGTGGGAGAGGCGGCTGTACCCTCCAAGGCCGTAGCCACTACCATAGCTGTAGGGGCTGTACCCCCCATAAATGGAGCTCCCATAGGGGCTGTAAGAGGAGGTGGGGAAAGAACTGTAGGATGGACGATAGCTCTGCTGGACCGGACGAGGGGGCACTGGGGGAACCATCCTGGTCAGAGCAGGAGGGCCTGCAGATATAGAGGGGCCTGCAGATGGTCCAAAGTTTGTAGACCTGATTGGTGAAAAGGACAAAACATATGGTTCAAAACATTGTGAGTGTTTTTATGTGATAAAGAAGAAGAGCATGGTTGTAATTTTAATTAACCATGGCCTGATACTTAGTTACAGCAGGCATTGGCTAATGATTCAGTAGTAATACCCGGATATTCTATACAATGGGTTATTGGTATGAAAAGCAAACAGCGATTGCTGCAACATTTTAGCTAAAGTTAACTGTTAAGTCAACAGCAAAGACGGTGAAGAGACAGTTTTATAGCAATTTCTGCTGAATCCCGTATTAAAAACGAAGTGTAAAAGGGCAAATAAATACGATTGCAAGGTTTAAAATGGTGCTTTGAGTGGTGTTTACGTTCATCAAGTTAGAGAGCCTGGCAAGAAATACTTTGAGAATTAGCCACGAACAAGTCACATGACATGGCCTTGTTAGGCCTAGCTAACGTTAACGTTAGTTGGTTGGATAACGTTCCTTGTACAGCTGTTTCATTGTTTAAATAGCTGGTTTTGGCAAAATATTCTGATAAATCGAAATATTATTGGTCAACTGGTAATGATTTATACCACGATGTCTAAATCTCTACTCTTTGGGATCCCCTCGCTTGTGCAACAAACTTAGCGTATGCTAAGCTAGCAACAACACCCAACCAGCTACCGTCAACAAACACAAAAACAGAATGGCGAGAAAGCTAACGCGGCTATAGCAGGTTTACCTGTAATTTATAGGTGCACTCATTGCCCCAGGAATCCGCCTTTCCCATGGCTTTAGCGGAGACTGTGAATCCATCGCAAAATATATTTTCACAAAGTGTAAAAACAATGCGAAACGTATCCCGCTGACCGCTTCTCCTGGTGCCTTCCCGTGCTCCTCGTAATTTCCTACTTCGAATATCGCAATATTACGTATATGTGGATTCAATAGCCCTAAAGGGACTGTATACACGTTAAACAACATTGCATGTATTTAGTACATGTCACTTCGTCTATCAGACGTTGCCATGGCTTCTGTGGCATTAATCTCAAGATGAAATGTCCATAACTGAAATATTCCAGACATCCCCTAAAGGCACCAAATGTTCTGACGTGTGGTGTGGTCAGACCAGAATAATTGATATAAGTTATTAATTTGCACGTTCTATATCCATCCGAATCGATCCAAAGACCTAAATATATTAGTTTACCTATAATTTATGTCTTTGTTTTTTTTTGTCTATGCTTAAATTACCTCCCAAATCCATTGTCAATCCTGTACGCTTTTTCACACACGATTAGTACAGCCTGGCGCTTTAAACAATGGTACTTCTCACTTCAGTCAAGCAGAGGGCGCTGTGACTTATCAGAAAAGAAAAGACAAACTTGACTTGATAACGTTTACAGCATACAAATATTAACCGGAAAGGGGAATTTCCCTTCAGTGTAATACACTGTGGTTAAACAAAGAACACGGATTTTCATTAGTATTTTACTAACTTATGTCCACTCACACTGGCAGCAGTCATTTTAAATTTCTATTGATTTAGGTATAGAGAAACATTTTCACTGTCCTAAGGTTTTGACTTCATTATGTACCTGCCCAATCTGCTCTAGGAAGTTCAGATATAGAACGTGAGCTGAATAAACAGATGACTGTTATCAAGTAAACAGGATACAAAAAAAGTGCCCCTTCATGAGAAGATAGCGTTGCACATGACATGATTTCCTCTTTTAACACTCGACTGTACGGTGTAAAGATCTGCTACTTTTTTTCTTTGAAAATCCATTCTAAGAAAGGAACAACATTTCAACCACCTTAAATACACCAATATTTTCACACAATTAGATAATAGGCAGTAGATGGAGACTTTCTTATAAAGCAGAATGCTTAAACTATTACTATTTCCAACACCACACTATAGTTTTGTTACTGACATGGCAGCTCTGAGATCTTACATGACATGTATGAGTTTGGTTTGAGGATGGATTCCCCTTTGAGCTTTTACTAGCTCACAGAATCAAGCCAAGAGTTGTTCAGTTAACCCTGTAGTAAGGTTTGTGAGGGGGCGGTTGTGACTGCACTGCTGTGAGCGTGAGGAAACCTACTTTTGAATGCATGCTGTGAGAACAGGGGTGTACACACTTTGGTTTTAGGAGGGAGCCTCAGTGATGTCAAGTGTTGTGTGTGTGGGGGGGAGCTTGTGTAGAGCTATCGCGTTAGAGTTACTAAGGGGAGGACGACAGGCGGTGCCAGTGTGATGCCACAGTGTAGGTGTGTGAGACTGAGGCTGCCGTTTGAGACATGACGGTGTCTGGATCACTGGTAAAAGCTGACAATCCAAACTGTTTGCCTGTTGTGCTGTGTGTGGGAAGATGATTGGGCTGATGATTGTCCTGGTATTTATGGTTTGTGCTGAGCCTATGTGACCTTTTGTACTGAGATGGTATAAGAAGGCCAAAGCCAATCAAATCACGACATCCAAGCAATACATTACATGGTCAAAAGTACGAGGACACTCAAACATGACACACTTGTGGTTGTTGGTTGTACGCTACATATGCTGCAGCCTCCACTCTTCTGGTTTCAGGCTTTCCACCAGATTTTATGACCAGGCTGCAGGGATTTTGCCGATTGAGGACTGCAAAAGCTTTTAAAACAAAATCTGTGAGTCAGATGTGAAGAACACTTGTTTGTTGGATGGGCAAGAAATCACCAAAATAAAGATGCAGCAGAATGAACACTTCAGTCTAACTCCAGTCCAGCTTCAGACCAATACACAAGTATTCTCTATAAGGGCATTTTTTGGGGAAAATGATGCCTATTGTTGCCAACATATTTCACAGAGACTGAAAAACGTGTTGGGGTAGCCACAAACTTACCCTGTATATTCCTGTCTTATATAACCACAATCATAAAAGACAGTTTGACAACATAAAACAGTTCAGAGAATCCCTAATCGGATCTGTTTCTGTTCCTGTGTACAGATTTAGCCTACTGCTCCACCAAGACATACAACTTCACTCTAACACAGCATCTTTACTCACTCTGAAATTCCAGTGTTCCTAACTTGTTATATGGTGTATTTTTGCCGGGCACCACGCTGGACTGGCCTGAAAGTCATGCGTGTACTTTTTCACAAACACTGGTTCCCTCTTGCTCTTGGTGCGAGGGTGTTCTCTTTGTGCTGCATACACATGCATTGTGTGTGTGTGCGTGTGTGCGTGTGTGTGTGTGTGTGTGTGTATTTAACACCTATGTATGCCATAGTATGTTGACATGTTTGTGTGATTGCTTGTCAGAAAAGAAAAAAAAGCAGCTGACTGCCATGATATTACTAGAAAAGACTAGTTTCTTTTTTAACTAGACTTAGGGGCTATGATGTCAAGTTCTGTTGATCTGACATTCTACTGTAATACAGTAGACAGCATTAGCTACAGAAACAGTGAAGTTTAGAAAAAGAGCTTAACATTTGAAGGCTTCTTTGTTAAAGTCAATAACAGCTATTTGATACCGTTTAAGGATGATCAAATTAGGATGAACTCAGATATTGTTCTCTGAACAATCAAAGGGCATCTAAGCTAGGCTAGTTAGCTTTTAACACAACTTGTTAACTAATCTGGTGTTACTTTTTTCTCCATTGTGATTACATTTATCTACTTCCTTATTGCTGTGGTATAATAAACTCAATTACTAAAAAAAGTGGAGTCATAGGAAACACACAGAGGGAAAGGTCGGTGAATTAGCTTTGGCTTTAGCTAAGGCTAGCTGTGATTCCACTCTAGCTAGCACTCTGGTTAAAGCTAGCTGGTGTGCTGCTGCTGCATTTTGGATTTTACCTCGCTGTTGTAGTTGTGCGAATGTTACATGCTTTTGTTTTTTTCCTCGCGGAACAATTAAACATTTCTATGGCATAATAATTTTAAAAAGAAACAACAAAGTGTTGGGCAAGGCGGTGGAACGATGGTTAGCACTGTCGCCTCACTGCAAGAAGGACGGCGGTTCAAACCCCGGTCATCCTGGCCTTTCTGTATGGAGTTTGCTTGTTGTCTGTGTGGGTTCTCTCCAGGTGCTCTATCCAAAGACATGTGGACTGGGGTGATTGTTGACTCAAAATTGTCCTTAGGTGTGAGTGGTTGTTTGTTTATGTGTTGTCCAGCGATGGACTGCTGACCTGTCCAGGGTGTACCCGCCTTTCGCCCAATGTCAGCTGGGATTGCCTCCAGCCCCCCGTGACCCTTATCCACCAGGACAAGCAGTTTACGATGGATGGACAACAAAATTTTAACCAAATATGTCACTTACTACATTAGAATAAGAACCACTTTCATTGGCCTGGTAGGTGCACATACAAGGAATTTGACCCTGGCTCTCAATTCACATACACAGAATAAGCATTTAAACAGTTACTATGTACTGTAGCCTAAACATAAACAATAACATATGTAGACATTAAGATAACAAGTCAAGACAATATTGCAAAGGATGCTGGTATGAATATTTCTGTGTAATTATTTTAATGTACAGATACATGAGGTAGATGGATATAACGTAATATAGGCCTACAACATGCGTAGATGTGTTTTGAGTGATGATATTTATGTTTTTAAAAAGAAACTGAATGTCAACAAGGAAAATAAATACTTTGCATAGCATACTTCTCATTTACCTCACTCACCTTTAGAGTAAGTTCTCTATAAACAATAAGGGCATGTGACATAAACACCCTGGAACACACAGGTAGGCTTTGCACTTTTCTGGTAAAACATTCACAGTAACTCTTTGTGGGATTTTCCCTGCTCTCTAACATGAGTTAGGTCTTGCACGAGGAGCCCTTTCTAGCTACACATAAGGTACAATACCTATAATTAAAATGTGCTGCAGGAAGTTTGCAAATTGTAGGATCAGGGAAATTGCTCTCAGAGAATGGAAGTAATAACTGTTCTCCATATATTGTATGTAGTTATGACATTGTTTTGGCTTCCTTCCATGAGTTGATTCAGAAGAAGACTGATGGTTTTGATTATTATTTACAAAATTTACAAAAATTGACCTTTTGGAGTCTGCTTTGTTCCTAAAAAGTCAAGTTACTGTCTGTCTGTTATTCACCTTATTCACCACAGATACTCTGATTTTTTTGTTTTTAACTTTTAATTTAATTTTTAAAATTCAATATGAATAATATACACACAATGGTAATCCAACTCAATGTGTTGTTCAGTATGTACTCAGTATGCTGTTTGTGTGTTATAACTGATAAATCACCAGTAATGTTTTTATAAAGAAAGCATGCAAATAAATTCATTGGGGAAGTGGATAAATACCATTCAAATCTAACACTCTATTATCAGTATTGCATGCATACACCTCAGCAAGAATGACAAGCTGGCCCTTTAGTAACCCCAGCCTAGTTTGGTGAGATAATTTGGTAAGATAATGGGGCGTTTATTCAGATGGAGTGTGACCGGATGCGTGTTGTCAGCAACCATTTGCAGAGAGAGGGTTCGCTAGTTTCAAAGGAAGGGGGGGAGGGGGGTGTTGAGGGAAGGAGGAGGAGACAGAGCAGTAGAGGAGGGGCATTACTGGAAATAGGTGGCTAAACAGGTCTAGCTTGCCTTTTCCAGGACATGGTTAGGAAATACTGAAAGAGACACCCTGCGCCAGGCGTCTAGGACAAATTCTCACAAAAGGCAAACATGGCTGCACACACAGACGCAACATAACCTACATGCATGTGCACCCTCATGCAGTGTTTTTAGTGTGAGAAATCTCTATTTACACCAAGTCCTATTACTACTGCAGCTTTTTTGCACAAGTGAATGGTCAGGCTATTACTTCATCATTGTCTATTTGAGAACATTCTGCCCTCTTATTATTAAACAGGATTTGATGTTGCAATAGCTTGTTTCATTAAACAGCCCGGTGCTAGCGTAAGCTCTTCTTAGACATGTATTAACTCTGGACCAGTAAGCGCTGGTTAAGGAGTCACACCTAAACTTTAAAGCCCAGGGTCAACATCTTCAGGATGCTGTTTTAGAAATAAACCAGACAATGACCTGACTCTGGAACAGGGTTTTGTTAGTCCTGAGCTAAATGTGGGGCATGCTATATTCCATATTGCAAATCTAAAAAGGAATTGTAAGCCCTGAGCACCTTTATTTGATTGAGTTAAAAAAACATGTTTAATTTTTATCCTGTGCTCTTCAAACAAGCTTGATATTGTCATAACTGGTCTTCAAATGTGAGAAGTGGAAGAAGCTGAATTGTCTTTTAGTGAAGTTTAAGTAACCATTCGGCACTATATTTTATGCTTGAACCTTTGAACTTGTGTTCTCAGGGAACGACTGTGTACAGTAACCCTTGCAGTGACTTCTGAAGTGAACTCTGGCCAACGTCAACAGAGAAATTACGCCAGCCCAGTTCAGATGTCAAAATGTCAATGTTCTGTCCAAAGATAAATGTAGTAACCCATGTTACAGCAATGTGTATTACCATCATCTCATCTACAGATGACTCTAAAAAAAGAGCAGGAAAACATTTTATTGACTGCTAAAGCTGCTAAAGATTGGTTTCTTTCAAAAAATTAATGAATTAAGAACTTATAATATACTAATATACATATATTTGTGTGTGTTAAATAGATTTGTATAAAGCGAAAAGTGTCACTCATAGTGAACTCCAACCAGTTCTTAAGAGTATTTTAGCATTTTTCAGCTCATTGTTTTGGTTTTATGGCCTCAACTTTATTGTTCTGGTTGAGTCTCACCCCTCTCATCAATCCTGTTTCACAACAACAGCGAACAAGCACTGATCATAATATCTTAAACGTGGGACGCAACTGTAAACGTCTTTGTGTTTTGATATTTTGTGTTTTGTTATGGCAACTTGCAGCGCTTGTAGAAGCAGCAGTAAAAGTAGCTTCGCTACAATTTTGTTTGTTATCTGTTTTTTTTTTTTTTGGATTAAGAGCAGCAGACCACGGTCCACCCGGCCCAAACTAGCGGATCAGGCACCACGACGGGTGCGGTGAACGCTCAGAGGAGAGTACCGAGAAAAGGAGCCATGTTGGCCCAGCTTTGCCTCAGTGCTGCTCCTACAGGTCTGGACAAAGTGGGACTCATGTTGGCCAAGCAACAGAAATCAGAGACTGCAGTGACAACATCTTTACAGAGACTTGCCTCACCAACATCCTGGATCAAGCTCTTGCTGGGCGGACAGCGTTCTGAGCTGTCAGTGCAAGACAAGATGAGAGGAGGTTGACTCTGTATCAGACTTTTTAATGTGAAGATGAAACTTTCATATTATCATCTTGTTGCTGCTGTTTACATTCACTCCAGAAGTAAATTAAAAAAATGCACTGCAGAATGTTCTGGGTGTATAAATAACTGTGTATATTGTTTTTTTATGTTACCAAGTTTTAATATACACTTAGTGTAGCTTGAAGGGACTGCAAATTTCATTTCATTATCCAACCTTGCACTGTCAAATGACAAAAGATATCCTTGTACCTTGCATATTGCTCAGGTCATTAAGTTTATGTTATATTATATTTAAAGTTCAATAATGAACATGCTGTTTGCTAATGAGTTGTGCCGGCAAACTGAAAACCAAAAGAGTGGAGAGTGGATTGTTGACAGTTTTCTGTGCACGGAGGTTAAATCAGGGTTCACTGTGGTTCCTTACAACAAGACAGGAAGGAAGCGACATACAGCAGTTCACCTCAGTCTCCTATTACAAGAGAAAACAAACATCTCCCATGTAGCACATCCTGGATTCCTTGGTAATGACGCTTCAGGACACACTGCTTGAAAGTACCTTGGTCATATCGAATGCAGAAGTTTTCAAGAAACAAGATTAGAATCAAATTGTTGATTTGTTTCCTATCAACATCCTTGGCCTGTTTGTGATGAAAATGTGAGTGACATTGATGTAAATAGGAAACAACACATTCACAGAATTACCATGAATGTCATTACAAAAATAAATGTCGATGTTTCTTCAATCATATTCCTAAATTTTACAGTATTGTCCACGTAAGTCAAAACTTAAAAAGTATATTGGTTTTCTAATCTTTGGCAGAAAACTGTAGCCAAAATGTCATTCAGGATTTTTTCATTGGTGACGGTAGCAGCGTGGCACTAAGGATGGCAATGTGGGACAATTGGTCTGCCACTTTGGTCCAGACTGAAATATCTAATGTAAGACTTTCGTGGTCCTCTGATGCTTCCTCTACTACATCATCTGGTCAAATAAAAAAACAAAATGCTTTGATTAATGACCAAACACCAACACAAGACTCATCTGTACTTTGATGGTAGCTATAATTATTAAAACATAAATATAAATATTAAACATGCCATCCATTAGCATATTTGACATTGTTATTTAGCTCCATACAGCCTCACAGAGCCTGTTGGCTGTAGTTGAAATGTGAATAATAGCTTGCTTAACAGAGAAAGGTGTCTTAATACGCTTTGTAAAATGCAAGTCATGTAAATATCTTTTACCAGAAGTACTTTTATCAAATAAAATATGTTTAGAAAGGCTGTCCTTCAATCCCTGATTTTGCTCTTGTGTCACCAATCTGCCTTGTTGAAGTACCACTGAGCAAGACACTGAATATCCGTAAGCTCCAGTGGCTGACTATGAAGATTTTAGAAAGATATTCAGTAGATATTTCTTACATTCTTGCCACCAGATTATTGAAACCTTGACGTAACGATCAGTTTCACATGTGTCAGAATTGCACGTAATTTACATGAAATGACAAACCAAAAATGAGTTAGCTGCCCATCGTTGTACACAAACAGCAGGAGATGACATAGTGACTTTGTCACCCAACATTTTATCTGATGTAAGTCATTACATAGGCATGAGATAGATAATCATCTGTTTTTGGGTGAAAACATAAGGAAATCTTAAACAAATAAAAAGGTGAGTAGATTTCATATACTGTAAGAGGCATTGTGAAGCAACATTGAATAAGAGAGACTTAAAAGGGCATCCAAAGTTAGGAGTTAAGAGTCATCAGTACTAAACATAAATGCAAAAGCACCTGCATTTATAATGCTCAATATCAAAGAATAGAACAACGAAAATGCCTTGCTGATGTCAGAGGTCAGAGGAGAATGAGCAGACAGGTTCGAAATGACAGAAATGCAACAGTGACTCAAATAACCCCTTGTTACAACTAACGTATGCAGAATACCATCTCTGAACGCACAATGCGTCGAACCTTGAAGGCCACACCGGGTGACACTCCTGTCAGCTAAGAACAAGAAACTGAGGCTACAATTCGCACCAAAACTGGACATTAGAAGGTTGGAAAAATATTGCCTGGTTTGACGAGTCTCGATTTCAGCTGCAACATTCAGATGGTAGGGTCAGAATTTGGATGGATCCATCCTGCCTTGTATCAACGGTTCAGGCTGGTGGTGGTCAGACAGCCTACCTGAGTGTTGTTGCTTGTGTCACAGTGTACCCATCTTCTGATGGCTGCTTCCAACAGGATAACGCACAATGTCACAGAGTTTCTTGAACATGTCAATGAGTTCACTGTACTCCAATGGCCTTCCACCTTTGTGGAACTGGAGATTTGCATCATGGATGTGCAGCCAGCAAATCTGCAGCAACTGTGTGATGCTATCATGTCACTATGGACCAAAGTCTTTGAGGAACTATTGTACTTACTCAACATTGGTGACTGTAATTATAATCATTTCCTTTATTGTGCAATTGGTGTATTCTAAATTCAACCATATTCTGTACAGAAACCTTATCATTTAGAAACACACAGACGTACAACAAGTCAGATTTTGTCAGCTTCACGAACAAGAATCATGCTAACTAAGCTAAGCTAAAAGTCTCCTGGTTTTCTATTTGATTTACAAGTTCAAAAGTGGTATTAATCTTTCACTCTTACTCTAGAAAGTCATGAAGTGCATTTTGTAAAATCCCAAAACTATCGTTCAAAGATAAGCACCTGATAGCCATAAACATATCAGAATGTAAATAAAAGAAGTTGTGCGACACTTTGCAGTTTTACTTGGTAGATATGTGCCACAATATTTATTGGCTGGAAGTCTTTACACTAAGCTAGGCAATCTGAGTGCTGGCTTTAGACTTACAGATATGAAAGTGGCATCAATCTCCACATCTAACTCTCGAAAGAAAGCAAATGAGCATATTTCCTAAACGGTCAAACTATTTATTTAATATGTTTTTTTTGTGGCTTTAATAGATCTGATAGGTCTGATATTGTTTTACTGAGGTTAAATGTGGTTGCTTTCTTCTGGTTTGGCTGTAAATTAGGCGCGTTGGCACAAAATGTAATCCTAAAGGCAACAGTGGCCAGCCAAGGGCTTTGGTCAGGCCACAAAAGTTTCACTGCTCAGACTTTTCATTTCAAGGTCAGTCTCGCTTAGTTAGGGTAGATTTGTTGTCATGTTGTTTGTCTGATTGAGAAGAAAGGAGAGGAGGGATGGTATGGCTATGACCAAAATCAGGGTAGCTCAAACTGAAAGTACAAAGTCATGTGGCTCTGATCACGTTGTTATTAGGACATGTTAGTCAGAGTCAGAAATGCTCACTGTCACCTTATTATCTCCACTAGAGTAAAGTGTAAAGTGTTTATCACACCTGCTTGCCGGAACTGTCTGCCATCCACCACAACCACTACTTCTCCATCAGGTTGACATTTGCCAGACATTGTAGTGTTCTAGTAATTGATGATGTTGTCACTTTTAAATTTAATAAAATAAATACTTATACCAGAACCACAGAAAATACTTGTTTCAGATTGCTTAAGTTGAAACAACCTTCTAAATCATTACTTCCGTTATAGGTAACATCAACCCTAACGCTTCTGTGTTATCTGTTGACAACTTTTCTATTGCCATAGAGCCTTATTTTATTATTACAACAGCCTGATAACAATCTTATTTGTCTAAAGCACACAAAGACCCACGTGTAAAACCTACACATTGTGGTTTTGCATGGATTATATGCCAGACCAGTAACTTAGCCATGTCCCCCATTCAAGTCTTTATGCTGAGCTAACTGACATGCTTCCATGTCAGAAGCTTGTATAGAGTTTAATTAAATATGAGGAAATAGGAAATGACAAAATATTTGGAATAAGACATACTCTGTTTATTAAGATCTGATCTTGTAAAAAAACATCCAAAAATATATAAAATTAGAAATTAATTTCATTTAAAACCCGAAAAGCTTCTGTAAGGCATACAAGTAAAAAAAAACAACAAAAAAAACAACACGCTCAAATGAGTTAGGCTAGAGGTGACAGAGCAATGTAGGCTGCTGGTGCAGGTCACATATTTGAAACGCACAAAAGAGCCAGTGTTTGTTCAATATCAGCCATGTATCCTATCACAATGTCCACGAGCAAGACGCTCTGTGAGGCTGCCAGTAAGAGCCTTGGTTGAATTAAAGAAACAGCAATAAAGCACAAAACTGACATTTGTATCTATAAAACATCTGGCAGAATGCTCTGAGAACTCTAAGTAACACACGTGATCACTGGTATGACATAGTCATTACAAAGGAAAGACAACACTGAATGTGCTTCCTTCCACTTCCTCAATGGAAATTTCAGTACCTTGCCAGTTTTTGAGTGTTTCAGCATGGTTATTGCTTTCACTCTCAGCTATGGCTAACATGTATGTACAGAGTGCTCTCAACTCTGCTAATAAAATCAATAAAACAGTGAAATATGTAAGAATACTTTACAATGCAATAACAAACAAACAAACATAATAAAAAGCCATTTTCTTCTGCTGTACTTTCGAAGTCCCCCCAACCCTACCAAGGTCAAACAACAAAAACAAAACATAGATTTTTACACAGTATGTTGACAGTGAATCCAACTTCACATGAGAAAGACAAAGAAAGAAAGTAGTACATTCACGTCTTCAGAAATCTAACTTTAGCCTGGAAGCCATCAGCATGTCATTTGATGAGGTTATCATGACACCAGCAGCTGGGAGCCAAACTAATCAGTGAATTAGGGGGAGTGACTACCACGACAACGTAACTAGGGCTCCTCTTGAAACACCACAACGTTTTAGAGGGTACAGGTTCGGGTGGAACCTCTACAGAATCACACCATAAAGCGATGCGTAAACTGGTGCTTCGGACAAGGCATACTTGAGATAAAATGTGACAACGTTCTGATGTCACATTTCTTGTCTCAAATTTACAAAAAATTTCAGAAGAAAGGTGATTTTCCAGATAAATAATGGGAAGCAAAGACCAATGAAAGCTCACCAAGGGCCACGTTTGGCCAGTTAGGTGTAGGAAGCATTCTTGAGGATATCTTTGCTAAAGAAGGACCTAGTACGTAATCAGTTGTACCACCTACATGCCCAATTATGCCCACTGATGTAATAACCCAAGCAAATGCCCACTGGGCCTTACCAGGCCAGAATGGGTGAAGCAACATTTCTGGCTTTACAAGTCTAAACAAGACCAATGTATTCTTTGGAGCTGCTTCTGTTTATTACTTGATAACAACAATGTCACTCCATTTAGTTTTGATGTGTTGATTTGATCCAGTCAGCCAAAGTTGGAAAGTGGCCTTCGTTTGCCATGCTGTTTGAGTAAGGATTTTGCACATTTTTAAGAGGCTGGGTGTTGCCACTACTGCCTGGCCTCATTGGATCCATGTTGGTACCATTGCTCATAGGACGAGGAAGCAAGTTGGTGTAGGTATTTTCTTGGCTTTCCCTTGGGGACTGCATGAGAGAAGCACGGGTCTCTTCCACTGTGGCCTGGGGCTCCTGCTTCAGCTGGAAGCCACTCTGAGACCCTGCTTCCACCAGACCCTTCAGAAAATCGTCCCCTTCCATTCCCTGTAGGAAGGGGAAAGAGCCCATCCCCTGTGACCCCCCTCCACCTCCAGGTACTGACCCATTAAAGGTGTTCTGGGCTGGACTGAGGGTATTGAAATTGGGCCACACAGTCTGGAGACCCTGGTTGTGGTTGGCAAAATGGTTCTGGACTGAGGTCTCAGAGGCGAGCTCCGCACTTTGGTGCTGCATGTGGAACGGCTGCTGGGACTCTGACTGCATCATTCCGGTGGCCTGGGGGGCTGTATCCAAGCACTGCAAGTCCCCCATGGAGAGCTGAGGGAGGGTGTTATTCTCAAAGTTGCTGTGCTCCACTCTGTGTGGGTATCCAGCTCCACGGTTTGGCTGCTGTGGCCTGCTGTTATTAGGACGGGGCAGATTGCTCATGACACCAGATGGGTTTATGGTGACTGTATTCATGGAGAGTGCTGGGTTGGGATTTGCCCATGAATGGCTGACGGGTACATTATTAGCCTGTGATGTCATCATTACATTCTGAGGGTTTGGTTGGTAGGTCTGGTTGAATACAGTAGGTTGTTGCTGCACCATGGGTGTAGTCTGTTGCCTCATGTACATGTTGCTGAGATCTGGAAAACATATAGTGACATTTAGAGTAATAACAGTGCAGTGTTTGCCAGATCTGTATGGAAATGTATCTGGCTTCACATCGAATCATTGCTATTTGAGGGGAACCAAGTTAAAACAACTACCTTTCCGCACGTGACTCATGGTACTCTGGGGCACTGCCTTTGGCCTGTTCATACCCAGACCGGCAAAAGGACCGCCTAAGGAAATGGCAGAAACCTTTGTTACAATACATACATCTATACTGACATACAAAGGAAATGCTCATACATGCACATGTGGTATCATATCAGATAAGTTGTGCTGTGCATACAGCACCATATCTGTTACCTGACAATCCTGATATCCTCATCAAGTTCTCTCTCCTGCGCTTCTTCTCATTGTAGCCATAAGGATCTACAGGAAACACAAAACGTCGACAAATATTAATCTAAGTGAGGACTGGGCGCCAGCTTGTGGACACTACTATCTGAAACAAAGGAATGGCAATAGTTTGAGTTTACCACTAACAGACAGAAGGAGCTTACCTTTGTCGTCGGGCAGATATCTGAAATCCATCGGTTCACTGACTTCCTGATCAGAAGGTCGCCGCAACTGCATCTGCACAGTGACCGACTCTGTTATGGAGGTGTTATAGTAGGACGGAGTCTTGAAGACGATGGCTACTTGGCGATGAACATCGGCCTGGGAGAAGGAGCCTTTGGCCTCCCAGCCATCAGGTGAGAAGAATCGCACCTCAATGTCATCTGGAGGAAAGGGGGATGATGGGAGGACAGGGATGGAAAACTGAATGAGCATGCTAAGAGATGGCCACTAAGGCTATGAAAAGCAAAATGGATTAATGGATAAATGGATTGAATGAGTGAATGCAGGGGAAATAGATGGACAGATGAATGAACAAACATACAGTAAACAGTAAAATGTGTAAAATAATAAAATGCTGATCAACTGACATTGATAGTGATTTACCTTTCTGTACTTTGTCACACAGTAAGAAGATCTCATCCCCTCCCTTAACAGTGCCACTGTTCCTGTTGACCCGACAGATCCTCAGCTCGGCTGTGTTCGGGGCCCCTGATCATGCAGAAAACGAGTTGTAAACATACCACAAAACAAATCCAACACATCTAACAAGTCAGACCTGATATTGCAATTAAGACAACATTTTTTCCAAGAGTGACAATGTCAGAATCTGCCTTCATTTGATCTAGCTTTAGTGGCTCATTGTAGCTGGTTCAGTAATTGGCTCTGTTTAGAAAAAAGACCACATTCAGTTTACGGTTGAAGCCTCACCAGGTTGAGTCACATGTCACATGCCTGCTGTCAGAAGAGGAAGTGCTGCACAGCAACAGTGTTGTTTGAGCGTAAGTGTATAAAGAACTTCCTCTTTCTCAATATGTGTGAGGAACACTGAACTAGTTCAGTAAGTGCAACACAGAATATCTACTGGACACACATACGCAGGTCTTTTCTATAAACACACCTGCACAGCTACAGGTACATGTTGTATGAATGTATATGTAAATACGGCTACTTGTGTAACTTCTCAATTCTGACATAGTATTATTTATATTATCTTATTTCAATTAGTAGAAGATTAATAAAAGTTGAGGCAAGGCTGGGAAATGGCATGAATATTAGCACATATTTGCAGCTGTTGTCATCATCAGGTCAGGGATCAGTTTAACCTGAAGGTAGACACACCTAACCTTAGCCGGCCCTTTATTCCCGTCAATTGTAATTGCCTAACATGACATCAGCAGTAACACAGTGAGAAGCAGACAAAGCTCAGCCACTCACTGTTGTCGTAGATAGGGTTGGTCACGATGGGGTTGAGCGGTCGGGTGCAGTGGCCGTTCTCGTCCTGCAGGAAAACCTGGATGCACAGGCGAACCACATTCAAGTCGTACTCCTCTGTCTGCAGCAGCTGCTCACGTGGCACTGAAGTCATACAAACACACAAACACACGTGTCAGTATCACAGCTAGATCAGAGCAAATAATATCGCTCTCCAAAGGCATAATTACCGTTATAAGACAAACAACCAGCAATATAAGCCATTAAAGGGTCAGTTAAGTTAAATAACTATAGGATGCAATACTACAAGACCATTTCCCCTTGGCCCTAGTGAGCTCAGATGGTTCTGGTTTTATGTGCTTAGGTTTTCACTTATCTGTCACCAGGTGAAGAAATATACCTATCAGTTACTTAAATGAAAGTACTCGGGAATGCGTTAAAGTGCAGCACTGAAAATGATACATATATAATTCTAACTATGTAAGTACTGTGAGCAAAACATAGTCAAAATTAAAAGTACTGATGATGCAAATATATATTATTGATCATTATTATGGATTACTATTGTTATTGGCTCATTAATGTGTAAGTAGCTTTTTATGTCTGTAATTGGTAGAGTTGGAGCGAACTTTATTTTATGTAGTGTTGTTTTTAAATACATCATATTATAAAACTCATCTGTTTGTATGATCTGTATATTAACTAGTAAGTATAGCTATCAAATCAATGTAGTGAGGTAAAAAGTACCATATTTCCCTCTGGGTTGTTGTGGAGCATAAAGTACAAAAACCTCAAAACAGCAATTAAATGGAAGTTAATGGACTTTCGTTTGTGATGCTCAAAGCACTGAAAAATCCGTTCATTAGCTACTGTATACCTACTTATTGTTTAGAGGGTTGCTTACGGGCATGAGCCAATACCGGTTGTCATTGGGCGATCATGGACAAGCCGCCAGTCAATGCATTGAGACATAACAGTTGAACAATTCACAAGTTATGCCACCGCTAAAAGTAAGTGGACACATAACTCTTTTTGTAGTTTGGGTGACCGACCATTTAAGATTTAACATGGTTTAGTATTTAGCCTAGACTGCCTATAACAACATAAGCGTCCTACAACTGAATAAGAACTGATACAATATCAGAATGATAATAAAGTGTGTTGAATGATCAATGACATAAATGTGTCAAACCATCAAAGCATAGATAGATGGATAGACATTGATAGTCTATAATGTTCTCATATTTGTCAAATGTGTAGGCTCTCCCACAAACCTCAACTTTGGATCAACATAAACACGTCACAGATAAGCTTTTTTTCAAGCGTCCACAGCCTACATTCTCATCTGCACACACTCACACTCACACACATACACATACATGCAAGCGTCACACATACCGCCCTCAGAGGCAACACACAAAACACACCTTGCAGGGAGAGCTACTGAGACTCCCACACACCGACACACACACACCAGGCTTTCACATCTGCCTGCTTTCTCTTCCTCCGTCTCTTTCACGCTCATGCAGGCCATACCCGCCTACAATCTGTCGCCACGGTGACGCTCTGCGACGTCACCTCAGAGTGGAAAGAAGTGTGTGCGTGTGCCTGTGTGTGTGAGTGTCTGCATAACGCAGAGGCTAGAGATGAGAGTCCCTGCACGAGTGACCATGGTGGTTCCTGACGTGTGTGAAAGTGGTGGGACAGGAGCGGGCGTCAAGTCAAATCTCAAGTCTTAACTTTTTGAGTCCTTTATCATTTGTTTCTCACCCATTTTAATGTCATTGCAAACTGTTAACACCAACAGTATAAAACCAGAATTGTTAGACAAGAGCAGTAGGAGAATCCATCCTTACTGAGTCACAGGTCACCAGTGCAGCTACAGGTCTGTTTGGATTTAGCTTAGTAAGAAGTCATCAAATGTGTGACTTGAGTCTTACTTGAGTCCACAGCTGTAGAAGTAACAACGCCTAACATGTCTATCCAAGCATTTTTCCCACATCTCCTTGAGCATTTTAGTGAGAAATGATGCAATACAAACATCAGCCTCAAAAATGAAGCTTCACGCTTTGATTCAGCTAAAACATGGTTTAGCTGTTTTGGCTCTAACTGTCATAACAATAAGAAGGCATAGCATTCAGACTGCCTGACCTGCAATATCATATGCAGTTTAGCTTGGATAAGGCCATATAGGAATAGTTTGACATTTTGCTTTCTTTCTGAGAGTTTGATCAATACCACTGTTGTAAATGTCTATCCGTAATGAAGCTACATCTAGGAAATGGTTAGCTTAGCTTAGCACAAAGCTTGGAAAAGGGGGGAAAATAGTCTGGCTCTATCAAAAGGTTAAAAATAAACACCGCTGCCAGCACCTCTGAAGTTTCTTTAATCCACACAAAAACTGAAGTGTACAACAAAACAGAATTTGTCACCTTCTGACAGAGCCATGCTAGCTGTTTCCCCTGCTTCTGGTCTTCATGCTAAGTTAAGCTAACAGTCTCCTGCTTGTAGCTTCATATTTGACGACAAAATCTAAGTTAAAAAAAAGTAAACTTTCAAAGGCAAGCACCTGATAGCTGCAACCATTTCATAAGTATTAATATAAAAATGATACATCATGAAATAGCCTTCAGAAAGCATATTTGGAGTATGGAGTATTTACTACATCAGGGGTTCCCTCTCTGTTTCAAACAAAAAACAAAAACACTGTGAACATTAAAACATCTGGGAGCTGAATTTTCTCTCTACA
This sequence comes from Lepomis gibbosus, assembly GCA_029875015.1. Lineage (NCBI taxonomy): Eukaryota > Metazoa > Chordata > Actinopteri > Centrarchiformes > Centrarchidae > Lepomis > Lepomis gibbosus. Next base: position 25,016 of record JAPMOB010161180.1, read on the forward strand.
ACAATCAAGTCATGCAGCTGCTTGCAGCTCTGCTCTACTTCAGATTTCTGTTGGGTCATCAGCTTTGTCTGTTGTAGGTGGCAGAGACAGACACTCAATGGAGAAACTGAAGGAGGGAGAAATGAAGCCTCGCTTAATGTATGAAAGTGGAACTGTTATAGCAAATATTGATGGAACATACCAAGTTAGTCTGTGTGCGTGAGTGTTTGTGGAGTGTGTTATTAAAGGAGGCTGATGCTGGACAGGTGCAGGAAAGTGGGCTGTGGGTAAAAGTAGGGGTGAGTGTGTGGTGGAAAGAAGCTGAGCCCAGAGGCACCGGGCATCCTGGCTGCATGAAGCTGCACCTGCAGAGGGACGAGGTCATCGGCCGCAGTGGTGACGAGGACAGTGATGGCGGCGGGTCAGGGGTGGGTGGTTGTGTGGGGTGAGGGGTAGGGGGGGTGTGAATGTGGGAGAACAATGTGAGAGTGAGAAAGAAGGGGAGGCGCGAGGCAGGTGCCAAGCTTTCACCACAAACAGTGTCTCCACTGCATGACTCACAATTTCATCAAGTTTCATGGCATGCATCTTTCAGTTTGTGTGTCTTACTGCGGCTGAGACAATGACTTCTGAATCATATACTACAGTTACATCATACATACATGACACACATATATATATATATATA